>ML287937.1:0-31044 GCA_005239495.1 Nicotiana undulata
AGGCTGAAAATAGCAAAGTCCCGTGTAGAGTATTCTGTTTTTAAGACTTATAGATAACTGGGCATTTTTGTTCTCTGTGATCGCGGAAGAGGGGCTGCGATCGTAGACAAAACTACGCGATCGCAGAGAGATACTACCCAGCCCCCACCTGACTCCACTGACACACTATGCGATCGCGGAAGACGAGATGCGATCGCATAGTGCAACCCAGTTGCCCCTTCACCTAAGCCTATGCGATCGCGAAGAAGGAATGCGATCGCAGAACGTCCGGACTCCCTACACTGCGATCGCGGACCCATCCATGCNGGCCCTCCCCCACTCTCAACTCTATGCGATCGCAGCTCCACGTATGCGATCGCATAGACTAAGCTACCAGACACCAGAAGTTGCAATTAAACACCAGATTTTTCATGTTTTCACACCCCGTTAGCTACCCGAAACTCACCCGAGCCCTCGGGGCTCAAAACCAAAAACACACACGACTCCCAAAACATCCCACAGACTTATTCCAGCTTTTAAATCACAAAAATATCATCAAAAACAAGGAATTAAACCTTAAAACTCATTGAATTTCCTCAAAACTTCATAAAGCTTAACTTTTCCAATTTTGATCCGAATCACGTCATTTCAATTCCGTTTTACACCAAAGTTCACAGATAGGTTACATAACATATAATAAATCTGTTCCGGGCTCCGGAACCATAATACGGGTCCGGTAATATGGTTTTCACATCAAAGTTCATTTTCAAAAACCTTTATTACTTTTAGAAAATAATTTTCTTTAAAAATTCATTTCTCGGGCTTGGGACCTCGGAATTCGATTCCCAGCATACGCCCAGGTCCCATATTTTCCTACCGACCCTCCGGGACCGTCAAATCATGGGTCCGGGTCCGTTTACAAAAAATATTGACCAAAGTCAACTTTATTCATTTAATTATCATAAATTTCCATTTTCATCAACTTTCATCATAAAGACTTCCCGGCTACACGCCTGGGCTGCGCACGCATATCGATGTGAGATTAACGGAGGCTTTCGGGGCCTCGGAACACAGATTTAATTAGAATTACTTAGGATGACCTTTTGGGTCATCACAGGGACAATGCACAATTTTAAGTGTGGGGTGAGGAGCTCGCCTGGGTGACTTTCTATGCTATTTTAGTTGTGTAGTTAATTGAATAATTTTTTTTGTTAAAAAAAATTAAAAAGATAGAAAAGATTGGACTTTTCCCGGCGATGGATCTATTAGACAATTTTCTTGAGGGATTTAAGTCTAAAGAAAAAAAAAACAACAAAAATATTTTCTTTTGTTAGGTAGTGTAGCAATTCCCCCTTGGTTTTTCTTTGTGCCCCGGTTCTTTTCCAAGGGTTTTTGTTTGAATCTGGTGTAGTTAGTTTTTTTTAGGAAAAGGAGTCATTGTGTTGTGTTTTGAATTGAAGCAATATCTCTTGACTTTGTTATGCCTTGAGAATAGTGAGTACTTTGGTTGTGACGCTTAGGCTCAGTTTTTGACTCTTGTATAAGTACCTTAAATTGTATGATTTTAAATTTACTTAACTGCTTTGACTAGAGTGTCTTGATGAATACAATCCTGAGTGAGTTATGTGTCATATGTGTGTGTGTGTGTGTGAGAGGTTTATGTGTTATTATGTGCATTGCATTTGATGTCTAGAACTTGCCCTGTGAGTTTGCAAAGCGAAATAGTAGTTTTGTTTAGTCTTGGAACTGATATAGGCATTTCTTTATTGAGCCAGATATGTATATTTTACCCGCCTAATTGTTATGTATCGTTGTTAACCCCTTTGAGCATGTAATCTTGTTTCTTTGGCAACCACATTACAAGCCTTACCCATTTGTTTGAATTAACCATCTATTTGAACCTTCTAACCTCTCATGAGCACTTGAATTGTGATGATTTATGTAAAATTTAAAGTGTGGGGTGGTTGGTTTAGCTTTTGAGTGGAACTAATGAAATAAGGAGAAAGGTGCAGTGTTTTGAAAAAGTGAGCGCCACTTGAATTGAAAAAAAAAAGAAAAAAAAATAGTTGTATTGTTGTGGAAAAAAAAATTCTTGACAAGTGGTGACTCTTGATGTAATTGTGCTTAAAGAAGTATGGGGTAAAATACATTGATGTGAATGCGGAGTTTGGTTTGACATAACTATGGGGTTTGAATGTTAAAGTATATGTATTAAAGTACTTATGGAGGTGTAGTCACTCTTATATCTAAATATGTCCTACCCGTCCCGCAACTTACATTACAACCAAATAAAGTCCTACTTGATCCTAGATTGAATGAGCTCGATTAGTAGAGTAGTACACTACGGGAAAGCCTATGGTGCATCTTTTGTGGCACATGAATGTTATTTATGAGAGTGAGTGAAGTCTTTCTATCTTAAGTTCCTATGTGTTCTTAAATTTTATTGTGTGGAACTACTCTCCTTTGTTGTGTGAGGGCACTTGATTCATGAAGGAAAGGTAATGTCAGTGATCTCTATGTTAGAGTAAGTGGGTGAGCTGTGAATAATGCGTGGTACTTGTGAGTCAAATCTTGAGGTGAAGATGTTACGCTTTTGTGCTTAGTCTATTTTAAATATTCTTGGTGTGATGAGTTAGGAGAATTGCTTAAAAAGGTCGTGCCTATATAAAGTGTAGTTTGATTGCTCGAGGACGAGCAATGGTTAAGTGTGAGGTGTTTATGAGAGGCTATAATTACGTATTTTAATCGCTTATTACACTCTAGTTTACTGCACTTTAATTGAGTTTGAGCTTTAATCGCTAGTGTTTTGCACTAATTGTGTGTTTTATGCCTTGTAGAAGTGATTCCGAGCTATATAGATGTTATGGAATGAATTTGAGTGATTTGAAGCTTTGAAGTCTGAGTACAAGCTCAAGGAACTAAGTCGGGATCTTGTTCGGGTGTCAAATTTGATAGTTGAGAACAAACGAAGATTCGATGAGGCATATTGTGCACTATCTAGTCAAATGGACATAACTCTTTGCTCCGAACTCCATTTGGGCTATATAATATATGGGCGAAAATCTAATTCAAAGGGCTACAACTTTTATGTTTTACGTATTTTCAAATTCCAAACGAAAAAGGGTGAAAGACACGGTCGAAACTGCGACCGCGGAAGGCAGAATCAAAGAACTGGTAAATGACCGCGCCCGCGCCGCGTTTGGCCGCGGCCGCGAGCGTCCAAGCGTAAAAACAGTCCTTTTTCGTGTGGGAGAAGGTATAATTGTTTGGGTCCTACCTTACTTGGTATATATACATGGGAGAACTTTATTGTTGAGAGATTAGACATATTTTGGACACAAATTCGACCTAAAAGGGCAGAGACACAATAGGAGCAAGGCGGAGAATTCTTCTACAAGTTTTTCCTTCATCTTCCTATTTTTCATTGTTGGTTATGACTTTTAGTATTGTATTTTTACATACTATTATGAATAGCTAATTTGTTATCTAGGGTTTTGATTGAACCTTTTATAGGATAAATTCTTGTTATGTTTTTATATAATTTTGCCAAAGTTTAATCTCTATTTGTTCAACTACGTTCTTGTTGTAGTTGATTGAAGGGACCTCAATTAGCTGTTCCTATTTATTATGTATCTACTTGAGAGAGAGTTCATATTTAGGTAGTTGTTTGAACAACATCACTCCCGGAGTATAGGAGAGATCCATAACCGAGGGTTTAGAGGTTGGATTAGAGATAACGATACCTCGGGTGCAATCTAAAGTGAACTGTAATGCAATTTAGCTAGCGTAACTTGAGAGAGTGCGTCGAGATTATCATAATTATTTAAGAGAGATTTATGATAGCTGGGAGTGTTCATTATTGATAGAGAATACTTAGGCGAAATTATAGAAGACATAGCGGGAAGGATTCCGACAATTGAGGAAATCATAACTCTAGACCTCCTTAATCTTTTCTCCAAGCCGTAGTATCTTTATTGTTAATTTACTATTTTAAATTGTTAGTTAATTAGATATAAGAATCTTAATATTTATAACATAGGAATTGTTCGAGCTTGTCTTCTTAGCAATATTGAACAGTTGTAGCTAAGCCTTAGTTCTCTGTGGGATTCGACTCCGAACTTGTAAACCGGATTATATTTACAACGATCGCTTTGTCTCACACAGATTAAGTTTCAAATATTGTGTAGGAACGAAAAAGTCCCTTTCCCAAACTAGTTTTGACACACCTAACTAATTTGTCGGGCATGATTTAACCAAAGGAACAAATATCAAGTAAACATGCATAATAAGGTATCTCACACAGACATATTTCAAATAAACTTGCACACTAATGTTAGAGTAGTGAACTCATTTTTTTTTTCTTTTTCCCTATTGTTCGGTATTTATTTTGGAGTTCGATCGATCCGGACTCACGTTGAAAGATTAGAATACATAATCTCCTCTGGAATGTTGTTGTTGGAATTGTTGGGATTTTTAAGTAATTAATGATATATTAATGCTTAAAATGAGTGAATGGGAAATGGAGGGGAAAATGAAATATTTGAGTAATATTTGAGTTTCCCTCCTTAATTGTCCCACATAGGAAGAGGAAAAGACTTTTGATGGGTATATAAGCAATTGCTCTTCTTCTAGCTAATAAAGAGTTGAGAATAAAGCAAGCCTCGCGCCGTCGTCGTCGTCGCTCGCTCGGCTCGGCCTCGGATTCAGATTCAGATTTGGTCGATCGAGAGATTATTTTTTGGCCCAAATTTATTTGTTAATAGTAAATATTAACAGAATTGTTATTAAATATTTATTTTAATAACAAAATATTAATATTAAAATAAATATTAATATTAAATCCATTTCAGTTATTATCCAGAATTTAGTTTTCTGTTTTGTAACAGAAAATTAACTACCCTTCAATTTTCCCTCTTTATTATTGAGTAAATAGCCAATTATGTCATGGCATTTACTTTATGGGCGTTTTTGCAAAAACAGCCATTATGAAGAGTTGCACCTCTTCAGATTTCAGCCCAACTTTGGCTATAAATACAAGTCCATTCTCTCAGATTTTACATACTAATTTCTGAGTTCTCCTCCTTCTTTCTGCATACTTTCATCTTCAAAGAAAGCAAGTAAGTGTGATTTGCTACCGAACTTTGAGTTCGCTGAAAAATTGGGGTTTGAAGTACCACTACACCAGTGTGAAATTCGTTCTATCCTGGGAGGAAATAATCCATAACCTTGGGTACTAGGAGGGGATTAAATTCCTTAAGGAAACACTGTGATTTCAGTGGGCTCGGATTAAGTTTCCATTACATTTACATTTCTGTTTATCTTATTGTATTATTTCCAGAATTATTTTACAAATACAAATTTCTAACAGGAATTTACGTGAAAATGCTAGATCGTCATTCATATGCACCAAAAAGGGTCAAATACACGTTGAATTGCAATAGTAGAAAAAATATTTACAACTTAGGATTAGATAAGATGTATGTTTGATCTTGAATTTCCTGCCGAATTAATTATTTTTTTACATTTTACTACCTTGAAACTCAACCCTAACACAATGTCCAAAAGCTAGTGGGCGTTTGACATAAGAATTGTAAAATTTCGGAAAACAATTAAAAACAAAAAATTAAGTGAAAACGGTATTTGAAAACTAGAATTGTGTTTAACCATGAATATAATTTTGGTTTTTTTTTGAAGTTTTATAAGTGATCTGAGTAAAAAATTTGAAAAACAGTTTTGAAGTTTTTCAATTTTTTTGAAAAATTCCAAAATTTATTTTTCAAAAAAAGTGATAAATTTTCGGGAAAAAAAAAGAATGTTTCTTATGTCCAAACGGGCTCCTAGTCAACAGACATCTTCATCTTGGATTATAAAATTTTTAAGACATGGGTACAACTAGTGCTGGCAAAATGAGCTTACATTTTGCCAACCCGCCTAATTCGCCCATATTTTAGTAGGTTGGATGAGTGATATTTAAGTTGGGTAAAAATTGGCTTCAACCCGTAGAAATATGGATATTCATGGGTAAAATATGGGTTAGACTAGTGGGTTATCTTCTAACTTTTTCATGTTTGTTTAGCTTGACATTTTCCTTTATGAACTCATTTTCCTCCAATCCAAGGAAATTATTTTCCTTATCAAGAGAGGAAAATATTTTTCAAATCTCTTTTTCAATCTAACCCACCATATGCCTCATCCCCACCGACCCAGCCCCACCCCACCTCACCCACTACTATCATCCCAACCCCACCCAACTCAATAGAAATATTATTAGGAGTACTTTCTTTTTTATTTCAACAAAATGCAGTAGAACTTTTTTTATTTCAACAAAATAAGTATTTTCTGATGTAGAAAAAGTATTTTCTTTCATTTCAACAAAATAAGTACTTTCTTTTCTTATTGTAGAAAGATTACTTTCTTTTTAAACAAAAAAAATAGTATTTTCTTTTTAGTTATGGAGCACATATTTAAACGTTGAGTTTGTACAGAGTCATGTATTCCAACGTACATTGTTGTTGAAACTTACTATTTTCATGTAATGTTTTCGGATTTAATGCCCATGTTTTTGTTGATCTGCTCCATTCTACTCTTCTGTACTATTCTTTTATTTTCTTTATATATTTCATGTATGTAATATATATTTTGAATATAAATAGTATCTTTCTATTTATAGTATTTTTTTGAAATTTATTTAGTTTTATATTGGATTACAGATAATGTAAGAACAAAGTGAAAAATGTACAGTCATACATTATTAGTGATATTGCTTAATGTGCATTAAGCACCTTTCTTCCTAAAATGAAAATTGTCATATTTTGTGGAAGAGCAACTTAAGTTCACAATATGCTACTTAAATTTGAATAAATTTAATGAAGGAAAGTATATATTATTCCAGTTGAGCTGATGTCACTAAATAATCTGGGCAAAAGCAAAATTATAAATTGCATTTAAAAAAAATACACTTATATAATATGGGTTAACACATATTCAACCCGCTCATTTGACATCCAACCCATTTTTTACCCGCATGAAATATGGGCGGATTGAGACCCAACCCATTTTTGCTCAACCCATTTTGAACCCGCCCAAATCCAACCCAACCCGTCCATTTGCCACCACTAGGTACAATGTTGACATATATCCAGCTCAGTATGGGCCCCCCCACTAAATAGGTCTGCAACTGTTCTTCCGACGTGGATAGAGTTCTCTACACACGCCGTCAAGAGCGTGCCATTCAAGTTCAACATCCTTGCCCCCTTCAAAAGAAAATCTTCCTTTACGTTTTACTATTCACTAACTTTGTGTCTACGGTTAAAATCGGGCCCATCCGATTTTACTATTAGACCCAGACCAGGAGGTTGCATCGAAGGCCAGTCACGGAACAGACTAAACCACGATGATAAGGTATCGAGTTCAGAATCGAGGTACCTATCGAGAGCAAGACTGGTAACAATCGAAGACAAATGAAACAGACATCGAGTAAGATCGAAGATAGCAAAATAACATAAAGGTGAGATATCCGTGAATGGTCGAGGATCATGGCGTGAATCTCGGAACTAATCAAATCTGAAACGGTTAATTAGCTAATCATGGGCTTTCCTTCTGTATTAGAGTTATACCATAAGTGAAATTACTCTACTATATAAAGGGGGTTCTAATCATTTGTAGGACACATTGTGGACAGACAAAAAAACAATATAATTCTCTTTCTCGTTTATACTCTTGTTCATCAGCTTGTTATATTTTAGTTGTTCTTGCATCAACCAGTTCGAGGGTACTCTAGCTCGAGGGTTGAGTTCTGTTTAACACTAGTTTGCTTTACTTTATTTTTCAATTATGTTATTAATCTTCTTATTTATGAGATGGTGTTAAGTGAAATCACATATCCTTATAACCACATTATAAGTTTAATTGTTATCCAATTTTAAGGGTAAAGAGTTTGGCGCCCTTCGTGGGGCTAAGGATAATAGTGATTGCTTAATACTGATTTCGATAACACACACTACTTTTATGTTTCTTCTTGTAAGTGTTTTTGTTTTCAAGATAAAACATGTCAAACTCACAAACAACACCCACACATGGTGACAATGGCCTCAGATTTCACGGGAAAAACGACAATATAGCTGCCTCAGGGATCGAGGTGCCTCATGCTGATCTCGGGGGAGTACCAATTGCAAATCTCGTCGACATCAGTTCACATATCGCTCTAAATGCAAATTTGGGCGTTGATCCCGAAGGTAGCGTACGCAGGGAAGGTCGATCTGGTGGTCGAGGTACGCAGGGCGAAGGAGATGGTGGAGTCAGCCTCCAATTGATATTCGAAATGTTACATGCTCAACAAGCCGCTATAACACAACTACAAAATCAGCATCGAACGCCGAGTGGGGTTGAACCAGACCATTGGACCGAGCCAGGGTCGAAAGGTCGAACACCAATGAATCGGGGACTGAACCCACAATTATGAAAATGCTCGACAAGCTCACTAAATTAATTGAATCGCGAGAAAAGAAAATCGAGGCAAATGAAGAGAAAGTAGAGACATATAACTCCCGGGTTGTTCAAATACGGGGAAACCACCAATTTTAAAAGGTATGGACTCGAAGAAGTTCGTGTAGATGCCATTCCCCTCAAGGGCGGCTCCTAATCCCATTCCGGAGAAATTCGACATGCCCGGAAATCCCCAAGTACAATGGGACCACCGATCTTAATGAGCATGTCACCTCCTATACATACACAATAAAAGGAAATAATTTAGAAGATGATGAGATTGAATCTGTTCTACTGAAGAAATGTTGAGAAACTCTATCAAAGGGGGCAATGATATGGTATCACAATCTGCCACCTAATTCCATCGATTCCTTCGCCGTGCTTGCAGTTGCTTTCGTGAAGGTATGTTGGAGCAATAAAGGTTGCGACTAGGAAGTCGGACCTCTTCAAGGTGAAACAAAAATACAACGAGATGTTGAGGGAGTTCGTATCTCGGTTCTAGATGGAACGCATGGAACTACCACCGGTCACAAACGATTGGGTTGTTCAATCCTTTACTCAAGGTTTGAACGAATGAAGTTCGGTGGCATCACGACAACTGAAGCAGAATTTAATTGAATATCCGGCGGTAACCTGGGTCGATGTACATAATCGGTACCAGTCTAAGATCTGGGTCGAGGATGATCAACTAGGGACCCATTCCGGTTCCGTTTATCCGAACAGGCCCGTCGACAGAACTCAGAGGAATATTAATAGAGAACCTCGGTCGAATAGAGATCGATATAAACCATACAACGTCTATTGTAGACAAAATGGCCCAGGATGCAATCCCATCCAAAATGATCGAAGGAACGATCGAGGATAGAGCTCTCGAGGGCTCATGAGCAAAAGTGGCTTCGATAAACATGTTGATCCCACAGAAGCACCACGATTACTAGAATACAACTTCAACATCGATGCATCAGGCATTGTGTCAGCCATTGGGAGAATCAAAGATACTAGATGGCCCAGACCCCTACAAACCGATCCTTCCCAAAGAAACCCCAACAAAATATGCAAATACCATGGTAACCATGGTCATAGAACCGAAGACTGCAGACAACTGAGAGAGGAGGTGGCCTATCTCAACGAGGGGCACCTTCCAGAATTCTTGAAAGACCGAGCTAAAAACCATTTTATAGACAGGGATGCAAACAGGAAGAACGAGCAGGAAGAACCACAACACGTGATTCAAATGATCGTTGGTGGGGTCGATATTCCACAAGGTCCCGTGTTCAAACGCACTAAAGTATCAATCACCGGGGAAAACGAACTCGAGACTATGTGCCAGAAAGCATTTTATCATTCAACGAGAAGGAAGAAGAAGGGATCTCACAACCCCACAATGATGCTTTGGTAATCTCTATACTTATGAATAAAATTAAGGTTAAACGTGTTTTAATTGATCCATAGAGCTCGGCCACTACTATTTGATCGAGGGTCGTGGAGCAGCTTGGCCTACAAGATCAGATCGTAGCCGCAGATCGCGTTCTCAATGGTTTCAACATGGCAAGCGAAACAACTAAAGGTTAAATCATTTTACCAGTAAAAGTAGTTGGGACTATTCAAGAAACCAGGTTCCATGTGATCAAGGGCGATATGAGATATAACTCCCTACTCAGAAGACCCTGGATTCACAATATGAGGGCAGTCCCTTCAACCCTTCACCAAATGCTAAAATTCTCGACGCCGGATGGAGTAAAAATGGTGTATGGCGAACAACATGCTGCAAAAGAAATGTTCGCGGTCAATGAAGTGATACCGATATCGACGCTTTCGTCAACAAAGGATTGGAGCCCAAAGGAAAACAAGAAGCTAAAAAGCAACCACAACCACCAGCCTCAACTCAGTCGGAGAAGCAGGGAACGGACGAGGACGATGACTACTGGATCCCTCGAGGGTTTTGGTCTAAATTTCAGGATTGGACCAAGCGAGTCCGAGGTTTGACTTTATTAATAATGACCCAGATTGAATCCGTTACAATCGTGGGTAGTTCCTAAGGCTTAATTTGAATCTTGGTTGGTAATTTGCTAGATTCTATTGGTTCAGAGGATTGTTTGAAAGGCAAAGCTGTGATTGAGCTTTGAGTGGACCTTTGGAGCGAGGTAAGTGTCGTGGTTAACCTTGACTTGAGGGATTAGGATTTTGTTTGTCTATTTTCTACATGTTTATATGTTGGGTACAACGTATATGTGAGGTGACGAGTACTTATGCGTTGTGGTTGAGTTAAAACATGCGGGTGGGACTTGTTCCTTGCAATTATTGCTTACTTTGATCATTTTATCATACTTAGACTAGTTATTATTAAATTGTTCATTCTTATCGTGTTTATGGGCTTTTGTGATTATTGAGTCTTGATTCCAAAGTTGAGACTGGTATTGTGGGACCATTGTTGAAGTAAGGCTTGTCCTTGTTGATCCTATCTCCCTGTTATTACTTGTTCATTGTTATGTGGTAAGGGAGAGTGTTAAATCACGAAGGGTGATGTCGTGCCATATTGTGAGTGTTAATGCACGAAGGGTGAAGTCGTGCCATATTGTGAGTGTTAATGCACGAAGGGTGATGTCGTGCCATATTGAGAGTGTTGATGAACCAAGGGTGAGCCGTGCAATGTTATGAGAGTTAATGCACGAAGGGTGATGCCGTGCAATATCATTGTTTCATTGTGAGGTTGAGAGTAAAAGCACTAAGGGTGATGCCGTGCAATTTTCTTTATTGTTTTTAGTTGTTTTCACTGGTTAAAGGCATATTGACTATTTTGGTTATCATTTCCGCTGTATTTGTCGTATCTTGTATCCCCTTTAGCATGTTCCCCTCCCAATAGTACATGCTTAGTTGTTATTTGTTATTATTTTTTACATATACTGTTATCTGCATATGTTTATTATGTGGGTGTCTTGTCATAGCCTCGTCACTACTTTGTCGGGGTTAGGCTCGACACTTACGAGTACATGGGGTCGTTGGTACTCATACTACACTCTGCACTTCTTGTGCAGATTTTGGTACCGGTCCTAGCTGATCGTGAGGCTTAGCAGCTTGGACTTGCTTATTGGACACTCAAGATAGATCTGTTGGCGTCCCCAGACCTTGGTGTCCTCTTCTATTTTTCCTATTTTATTGTTTCTTTTCATTCAGAACAGTTGTATTTCTTTCAGGATGTGTTTGTAGAAAATCTTAGAAGCTCATGAGTTGTGACTCTAGATCCGATTTGTGTCAGATATTATGGGCTTTATGTTATTCCACATTTCAGTTTTAGCTTCCATTTAATTTAATTCATTTTGTTATTAAAATTAGCTAAAATTGGTTTAAAGAATCCTCTAACATTGGCTTGCCTAGCAAGTGAAATGTTAGGCGCCATCACGGTCCGAATGTTGGAATTCTGGGTCGTGACAAGCTGGTATCAGAGCACTAGGTTGCCTAGGTCTCACAAGTCATGAGCAGGCTTAGTAGAGTTTGGAGGATCGGTACGGAGACGTTTGTACTTATATTCTAGAGGCTATGAAGTTTAGGAAACAATTTCACTTGTATTCTTCTCTGTCGTGCGATTTGTTCTCTCATTGATAATTGAACTCCTCTACTCTTGTTCTCTCGCAGATGGCGAGAACATGTACTGCATCTTTAGCTAAGCAGTAGCCAGAGGCCCTAGGAAACTCCCACGAGTGGCAAAGGTCGAGGTCGAGGTCGAGGCCGTGCCAGAGGCCGATGCAGTGGCAAAGCACAACCCAAAGCTCGAGCAGCAGCACCAACAGTGGAGCCTCGGGTAGATTTTGAGGAAGAGGTTCCAGCACAGACTGTTCCTGTCGGACCAGCTTCGGTCCCGGAGGGGTTCATCGCCACCCCAGTGTTTCAAGACACTTTGGTCCGTTTGGTGGGCCTTATGGAGAGTGTGGCCCATGACGTTACATTTCCCATAGAACCAGCCGTCTCTCAGGTTGTGGGAGGAGCACAGACTCCCACTACTCACACTTCGGATTAGATGGCTCCCCAATATCAGACTCCAGCAGCTCAACCAGTCGGAGTAGTTCAGTCGGTTGTTGCGACAAAAGCTGGTGATGAGCCAGCTATGTTTTCTGAGGGCTTATTGAGGTTGGAAAAATTCACCAAGCTCTTTCCAGTTCACTTCAGTGGTGTACCTTCTGAGGACCACATGATTATCTTGACCACTGCCATGAGGTTCTGCGAAACTGGGGATAGTTGAGACCAACATGGTCGATTTTGCTATGTTTCAGATAACGGGTTCTGCCAAGAGATGGTGGAAGGATTTTGTATTGACCAGACCAGCTGGGTCGCCTGCTCTTGCTTGAGACCAGTTCTCTCAGATATTTCTTGAGAAGTTCCTTCGTGTCACACTGAGAGGATTATCGTAGGTAGTTCGAGCGTCTCCATCAGGGCATTATGTCTGTCACTCAGTATGAGACCCGTTTTCTAGATCTGGCTCATAATGCTATCCTACCGTGAGATAGAGGTGAGGAGGTTTATTTAGGGACTTGCTCAGCTTATCAAGTTGGAGATGGCCAAGGAGACCGGGAGTGAGATTTATTTTCAGACGGCTGCCAATGTTTCTAGGCGAGTCGAGATGGTTCTTGCATAGGGGGAAGGTCAGGGGTCTGACAAGATGCTTCATCATTCCGGTGGGCTTAGCAGTGCCTCATCTAGAGGAAGGGGTACTTTTGGTAGAGACCATCCCCCAGGCCGTTTCATTTAGCACTCCAGGCATCCAACGATGCTTCAGGTGGTCGTGGCTCTCATACGCCTTATTCCGACCAGCTAGCCTACAGTGCACCACCAGCTCCTATTAGTGCACCTCCACTCCATATTTTTCAGGGTGGTTACTCAGGGCGACAAGGTCAGTTTCAGGGTCAGTAATCACAACAGCCGAGGTCCTGTTATACTTGTGGTGTCCGAGGCACATTGCTAGATTTTGCCCTCGTGCATTGAGCAGTTCATAGCATCAAGGTTCTCGTGCCATGGTCTTGGCACCAGGTGCTCCAGCGCCCGCTCAGCTAGCTAGAGGTAGGGGTCAGGCAACCAGAGGTGGTGGTCAGGCTGTTAGAGGTGGAGGTCAGGCCGCTAGAGGTGGAGGCTAGCCAACTAGGGGTCATCCTAGAGATGCAGTTTAGAGTGGTGGGCCCCAGTCTCGATGCTATGCTTTTCCAGCCAGGCCTGAGGCTTAGTTATCTAACACTGTTATCACAGGTATTGTTTTAGTTTTCAGTAGAGATGCTTCAATCCTATTTGATCCAACTTTTACTTATTCCTATGTGGCATCCTATTTTGCTTCATATTTGGTTGTGCCTCGTGATTCTTTGAGTGCTCCTGTGTATGTGTCCTCACCTGTGGGAGATGCTATTGTTGTAGACCGCGTTTATCGTTCGTTTGTGGTTACCATTGGGTGTCTTGATACTAGTGTAGACTTTCTACTTCTCGATTTGGTAGATTTTGATGTTATCTTGGGTATGGATGGGATGTCACCTTATCACGCTATATTGGATTATCACGCCAAGACATTGACCTTAGCCTTGCCAGGGTTTCCTCGATTAGAGTGTAGAGGGACTCATGGTCATTCTACCCGCAGGGTTATCTCTTATATGAAGGATCAACGTATGGTCGAGAAGGGGTGTCTAGCCTATCTGGCTTATGACCGTGATTCTAACGCAAAGGTTCCTTCCATGGATTCAGTACCAATTGTCCGTGAGTTTCCAGAGGTGTTTCCTGCAGACCTGCTGGGGATGCTACCCCACAGGGATATTGACTTCTATATTGACTTGGTTCCCGGCACTTAGCCCATTTATATTCCGCCATACCGTATGGCCCTACGGAGAGTTGAAATAATTGAAGGAGCAGTTGCAGGACTTGCTTGATAAGGGCTTCATTAGACCTAGTATCTCGCTCTGGGGTACGCCTATGTTGTTCGTGAAGAAGAAGGATGGATCGATGAGGATGTGCATAAATTATCGGCAGTTAAACAGAGTCACCTTCAAGAAGAAGTATCCATTGGTGAGGATTGATGACTTATTTGATCAGCTTCAGGGTGCTAAAGTATCATCGAAGATTGATTTGAGGCCTAGCTACCTTCGGTTGAGGATTAGGGCATCCGATGTCCTTAAGACAACCTTTTGGACTCGGTACGGGCATTATGAATTTCTAGTGATGTCCTTTGGGTTGACAAATGCCCCAACAACATTTATGGATTTGATGAATCGAGTGTTCAAGCCCTACTTGGACTCCTTTGTGATTGTGTTTATTGATGATATCTTAATCTACTCCTCAGTCGAGAGGAGCACGAGCAGCATCTTCGGATTGTACTTCAGACTCTAATAGACGTCCAATTATATGATATGTTTTCAAAGTGAAAGTTTTGGTTGGATTCAGTCGCTTTCTTGGGGCACGTATTAGTAGAAGGAATTGAGGTAGATCCTAAGAAGATTGAGGAAGTTCAGAACTGGCCTAGACCCACTTCATCCACGGATATCCAAAGTTTCTTGGGATTGGCGGGTTATTATCATCGGTTTGTGGAGGGGTTCTCATCTGTAGCAACCCCGTTGACCAGGTCGACCCAGAAGGGTGACCCGTTCAGATGGTCAAATGAGTGTAAGGAAAGCTTTCAGAAGCTCAAGGATGCTTTGACTACAGCGCTGGTGTTGGTGTTGCCCTCGGGTTTAGGATTTTATACGGTATATTGTGATGCATCCCGTGTTGGGCTCGGTGAAGTATTGATGTAAGATGACTAGGTGATTGCATATGCGTAGCGACAACTGAAGGTTTATGAGAAGAATTACCTTTTCCATGACTTAGAGTTGGCAACCATTGTTCATGCGCTGAATATTTGGAGGCATTATCTTTACGGCATGTCGTGTGAGGTTTTCAGGGATCATCAGAGCCTACAATATTTGTTCAAGCAAAAGGATCTCAATTTGAGGCAGAGGATGTGGTTGGATCTATTGAAAGACTATGATATCACCATCTTGTATCATCCTGGAAAAAACAACATGGTGGCCGATGCCTTGAGTAGAAAGGCAACGAGTATGGTAGCTTTGCGTACATTCCAGTCGGTGATAGACCGCTTGCATCAGATGTTCAGACTTTGGCCAATCAGTTTGTGAGGTTGGATATTTCAGAGCCCAATCAATCGTGTCCTAACTTGTACAGCCGCTGGGTCTTCCTTATTTGAGCGCATCAAGTAGCGACAGTATGACGACCCTCATTTGCTGGTCCTTAGTAACACAGTGTAGCACGGTGGTGCCAAACATGTAACTGTTGGAGATGATGGAGTTTTGAGGATGTAGGGTCGTATTTGTGTGCCTAATGTGAATGGACTTCGTGAGCTGATTCTTGAGGAGGCCCACAATATTATTAAAAAATGGATTGATAGTATCATTTTTTTCACGGTATTCTATTCATCCGTTCACCACCAAGATGTATCAGGACTTGAGGCAGCATTATTGGTGGAAAAGAATGAAGAAGGACATAGTTGCATATGTAGCTCGGTGTCTAAATTGTCAGTAGGTAAAGTGTGAACATCAGAGACCTAGTGGTTTGCTTCAGAATTTAGAGATTTCTGAGTGAAAGTGGGAGCATATCACAATGGATTTCGTTGTAGGACTCCCACAAACTCATAGGAAGTTCGATGCAGTTTGGGTTATTGTGGACATGCTAACCAAGTAAGCGCACTTCATTCCTGTGGCAGTTACCTATTCTCAGAACGGTTGGTAGAGATTTAAATCCACGAGATAGTCTATCTTTATGGTGTGCCCGTGTGATCGAGGTACACAGTTCACCTCGCACTTTTGGAGGGCAGTGCATCGTGAGTTAGGCATGCAGGTGGAGCTGAGCACAACATTTCATCCTCAGATGGATGGACAATCTAAGCGCACTATTCAAATATTGGAGGATATGTTTCGTGCTTGTGTTATAGACTTAGGAGGTTCTTGGGATCAATTCTTGCCGCTTGTGGAGTTTGCCTATAACAACACGTACCAGTCAAGTATTCAGATGGCTTCCTATGAGGCATTATACGGTAGGCGGTGCCGATCGCCAGTTCGATGGTTAAAGCTGGGGGAGGCTCGATTGTTGGGTACAGATTTAGTACATGATGCCTTGGATAAGGTCAAGCTTATTCAGGATCGACTTCACACAGCTCATCCCATGTAGAAGAGTTATGTCGACCGTAGAGTTCGTGATGTTGCATTCATGATCATAGAGAGAGTGTTGCTCCGGGTATCACCCATGAAGGGTGTGATGAGGTTCGGAAAGAAAGGCAAGTTGAGCCCTAGTTATATCGGGCCTTTTGAGATTCTTGAGAGAGTGAGAGAGGTGGCTTACATGCTTGCGTTGCCACCAGGTTTATCAATAGTTAATATGGTGTTCCATGTGTCCATGCTCCGAAAGTATCACGGCGATCCATCACACGTGTTAGATTTCAGCTTTGTCTAGTTAGACAAAGATTTGACTTATGAGGAGGACCCGGTGGCTATTCTAGCCCGGCAGGTTCGTCAATTGAGGTCGAAGAGTTATCCTTCCATCCGAGTGCAGTAGAGAGGTCAGCCTGTCGAGGCAGCTACTTGGGAGTCCGAGTCAGACATACAGAGTAGATATCCCCACCTTTTCACCAGCCTAGGTACTTTTCTATGTTTGTTCGAGGACGAACGATTGTTTTAGAGGTGGAGAATCTGATGACCCGATAGGTCATCTTATGTTTTAGAACCTAATTCTGCACTTTGAAGCCTTAAATACCTTATTTTAGCCTTCCTCGATTTGCGTGCATGGTCCGGGTATTTTTACGGAAAGCTTTTGTGTTAAAAATTGAGAAAATTTTAATGTTTTGCCTTAAAATCCATTTGAGTTGACTTTGTTCAACATTTTGAGTAAATGGACCCGGATTCGTAGTTTTGACGGTCCACGTGGGTCTGTATCATGATTGGAGACTTGGGCGTATGCTCGAAATCAAATTCGGAAGTCCCTAGCTCGAGTTATCGCAGTTTGTTGAAATTTGAAAGCAAAAGGCTTAATGACTTTGAAATATTTGACCAATGTTTGACTTTTTGGATATCGGGTCTGTATTTTAGTTCCGAAACCCATTATAGGTCCAATACTATATTTATGACTTGTCTGTCAGATTTGGTGAGAAACGGAGTTGGTTTGATGTTATTCAGACGTCCAGTTGTGAAATTAGAAATTCATGAGCTTTCTTGAAAAGTTCCTTTGATTTGATGCTAAATTCGTAGTTCTAGGTTTTATTTTGGTGATTTGATTGTGCGAGAAAGTTCGTATGATATTTTTAGACTTGTGTGCACAATTGGTTTAGAACCCCGAGGACTCGGGTGAGTTACATATAGGTTACAGAGTGAAATTTGACTTAGAAATATTGCTGGTGTGTTTCAGTTCTGGTGCAGGCCTCTGATCTTGCATTTGCGAGGTCAGGCTTTGCATTTGCGACCTCTGATGGGTTCGCATTTGCGAGCAACTCATCGCATTTGCGAAGAGTAGCTGGAGCACCTCAAGTTCGCATTTACGAAGTGGGTCAGGGGGGTACAAGATCGCAATTGCGATCAAACGATCGCATTTACGGAAGGTCAAAGTTTGTATTTGCCAACAAATTACCGCAAATGCGATGACATCAGGAATGGAAGGGACTTCGCATTTGCGAATGTTTCTTCGCATTCGCGGGGCTCACATTTGCGAACCCCTGAGGCAAATGCGACATTTGCAACTGACAAAATAGTTGTGAAAACGGGATTTTTGTTCATTCTCTCAAATTTTCAAACTTAGAAACCCTATAGGCGATTTTTCAAAGAACTCTTCTTTCCCAAATCATTGGTAAGTGATTCTAAACTAGTTTCTTTCAAATCTTTCATTTCATTTCCTAAGATTTCAACCTAAAATCTTGTGTTTTCATGGTGGACATCAGAGGTTTTGGGTAGAATTAGGAATTTTTGTAAAATAAGGATTTAGACCTCAAATTGAGGTTGGATTCCAAAACAAATTACATAACCGGGCTTGGGGGTGAATGGGTAATTGGGTTATGGTCAGAATTTCAGAATTTGACCAAGTAGGCCCGTGGATTTACTTTTGTTGACTGTTTTAATAATGACCTAAATTGAATCCTTTACAATCATGGGTATCTAAGGCTTAATTTGAATCGTTTGGTTGGTAATTTGCTAAATTCTATTGGTTCTGAGGCTTGTTTGACAGGCAAATTTGTGATTGAGATTTGAGTGGACCTTTGGAGCGAGGTAAGTGTCGTGGTTAACCTTGGCTTGAGGGATTAGGACTTGTTTGTCTATTTGCTACATGTTTAGATGTTGTGTACAACGTATATGTAAGGTGACGAGTACTTATGAGTTGTGGTTGGGTTAAAGCATGCGGGTGTGACTTGTTCCTTGCAATTATTGCTTACTTTGATCATGTTATCATGCTTAGACTAGTTATTATTAAATTGATCGTTATTACCGTGGTTTTGGGCTTTTGTGATAAATGAGTATTGAATCCAAAATTGAGATTGGTATTGTGGAACTATTGTTGAATTAAGGCTTGTTCTTGTTGATTCCATCTCCTTGTTATTACTTGTTCATTGTTATGTGGTAAGAGAGAGTGTTAAATCACGAAGGGTGATGCCGTGCCATATCTATTGATTTATATTGTGAGGATGAGAGAAAAAGCACAAAGGGAGATGTCGTGCAGTATCATTGTTTCTTTATTGGGTTTAATTGTTTTCATTGGTTATAGGCATATTGACTGTTCTGGTTATCATTTTCGTTGTAGTTCTCATATCTTGTGTCCCCTTTAGGAGTTCCCCTCCCAATAGTGCATGTTTAGCTGTTATTTATCGTTATCTTGTACATATACTGTTATATGCACAGAGTTATTATGTGGGTGTCTTGTCATAGACTCATCACTACTTCGTCGAGGTTAGGCTCGACACTTACGAGTACACGAGATCGATTGTACTCATACTACACTCTGCACTTCTTGTGCAGATTTTGGTACCGACACTAGCTGATCGTGAGGTTTAGTAGCTTGGACTTGCTTATTGGAGACTCAAGGTAGATCTGCCGGCGTCCGTAGACCTTGGAGTCCCTTTCTATTTTCCCTATTTTACAGTTTTTTTCATTTAGAACAGTTGTACTTCGTTCAGACTCTGTTTGTAGAAAATCTTAGAAGCTCGTGAGTTGTGATTGTATCAGATATTATGGGTTTTATGTTATTCCACATTTCAGTTTAGCTTCTATTTAGTTTAATTGATTTCGTTATTGAAATTGACTAAAATTGGTTTAAAGAATCCTTTAACGTTGGCTTGTCTAGCAAGTGAAATATTAGGCGCCATCAGGGCCCGAAAATGAGAATTTCGGGTTGTGACATGTATAATGTATGAATTGTTGTATAAAATTTGTATTTAAGTTATCAATACTATCTTTTTACATAAAGTTGTTGATATGTATTACAATTGACTGAGTTGATATGTATCAAAATATTTTTTAAAAATCTGATCTTTACGGTGGGGATGGCTTACGTGTATTGGAAGAATCCTTTGAGAGACTCAAACCTTATATTGCATTACCTACAACACTAACTCTAAATAATCAGTTTGGAGAAGTATGGGTGATGGTACTTGTATAAAATAAGAGGGGAAGATATCTTAAAAAGGGATAGAAGATGTATACAGCTCGCCACAAATTGAAAATTGGGGATATCATCATAAATCAAAAGACACTAGTAATGAAGCAACAAGCAAGTATTGGATATTTTTCCAAAAACAGGAAACAACAACAGTGCTCGGAAAAAGCCAGAAGACTTGGCCAAAAGTGAGGTCCTTCGTACTAAGTATGATATCATAATATAGAGAAAGAGAGCAGACTGATTAAATAAGTAAATTAAAGGGTCTATGGACTCCTGAACATGCTGTTGAGGACTAGTCTTCTACCTGCAGAGTTTGTTTTCTATAGCAGAATCCAGCAAGTAATAATACATTCATAAACAAAATAGGTAGGTTGTTTTTATGCATATAATTGTAGTATGGTAGATTTCAGTGCCTTAATGATCCTTACAAATACAAAATATTTTGTATATACATTAGCATGCTACATTAGTAATAGTAATAGTATAAATTTTAGATACTAGCTTTCATGCTCTCTAAAGAACTAGAGGATTTTATTGGGGCTACACATACTTGGTAGACTAGTTGGGGCAGACTTTTTTTCCCTTCCTTTACAAACTTATGGCGATATTTCAATTTAGTTGGGGCGTTTTCAATATGAAATAGAAATTTCTCCGCCCAAATGATTCAGTTCCCATAATATAAGTTTTTCCGCTCAAACAAATATAAATCAACGCACATGAGTTGATTTGGAATTCATTCTCTACTTTTCTTTCCTTAATAAATTAATTGAGAAAAAGAACAATATATACTGATACATACAAATTAAAAACAAATTTTCGTATAAATTTAAAATTTGAATTTCTACAATATCATACACAGTAAAATATAAATTTCATACAACTAATTATATATTATACAACTTATCTACAACTTTCATACATTATTTCTACATAATTAAATACAACTACAATACCATACAACTTAAATACAATTTTCATACAAATTTTATACAATATGTCTTTTGTATATTTTGTATCTGATTTATATATAGTAAAAACAAATTTCATACGATCAGTTATATATTATACAACTTATTTACTACTTATCTACAACTTTCATACATTATTTCTACTCAGTTAATTATAACTACAATATCATATAACTTAACTATATATATATATATTATCTGATTTGTATATATTTTGTCTCTAGTGTGTGGTTCTTCATCTCTAAAATCCTAATCAAAACTTACTCTCTTAATACAATTTTGATACATATCAACAACTTTATATGTAAAAAGATAGTATTGATAACTTAAATATAAATTTTATACAACGATTCATACATTATACAACTATTTTTCAACTTTCATGCAACATTCAAATATAAAAAATATATAACTACAACATAATACAATTTACATACAATTATAATACAACTTTACTACAATTTCGTAAGTATATTGTATGTCATGTGTTCTTCTTCACCCTCAAAATTGAAATATAAAGCCCAAACAATATTCTCAATTGTTAGCGATAACACCCCCAATCCAATCATATAATGGTTTTGAAAACCTAAATTCGATTTCAAAGCTTTTTAATGGCCGTTAATGGTGGAGAGTCAAGCACCTATAAAATTTATAATCCTACAGAGAATTAGGAGAGATTAAAGTGTCTGCATATGTTATAGTCCAACTAAAGCGAAGTGAATCTTCAGGCTTTGCAATTTTAACTTCCTTTTTTCAAATCATAAACTAATATTCCTTATGAGTCTTGAGGCTTTGCAAGAGAGAGACATATGACCAACTAAAGCGAAGTGAATCTTCAGGCTTTGTAAGAGAGAGGGCGACAAATATAGAGAGAGACGAAGAGAGAGATGGAGAGAGAGAGTAGGTAATTATAAAGGGATAAGGAGATAATTAATATTCCTTATTCACTTCCTAATATAAGGGATACTCATTTAAAACTTATTTATATATTGGTAAATTGTAAATGATCATATAATTAAATTGAAGCTTAAATAAGGAGGGTAATGTATAGGAAGATAAAAATCCCTTTGGGAAATAAATTTGTTTGTTGAAATAACTCGCATTGTGTCATTGCTACTCATATGTCTCAATTAATTCAAAAGCCTTAACTTGTTGCGAATCAAGCTCACAAATTTAGAATTAATTTAAGTTTTGTTAATTATAAAGTAAATTATTCTGTTGAAAAATACTATTATCATTCTGTAGTTTATATGTAATTCAATTACGGGGTAACGATCAAGAAACGTAAAAATTGCGTGGGATAGCCACTTTTTAAAGTGGTATTTACTTTTTATCCAGTATTTTTAATGAACAAAAGTAGCCACTAGTCTATTAAAATTAATATGAAAAGACGGTGTTACCCTTTCTTCTATCTATTTTCTATTCTAACCAATTTTCGCAAATACGTCAAAAAGGATCGGGACAACGTTCGGATTGGAAGAAATGAAATTTCCCGGTGGCATATTGGTTTAAAAATAGTAGATTTGTATTTTTGAATTCTTGATCTGAAGAATTCTTCTTTACCTTCATTATAAAAATAATCTTGTCTATTTTCCATGGACCAATTAAAGGAAGACCATAATCGCCGGGAATTTTACGAATTGGTAATTTTGTGAGCTCAGATGATTGTGTTACAACTACTTTTGTTGGTGTTTTTTTTATGATAAAGAGAGTGTAATGGGACGAACAATGACGTATTTTGATGGAAACTGTTGGTGAAGAGAATGGAGAGGAAGTGAAGAAGACGAAGATAATGCAGTCATGAACTTAGAGTTCTAAGTTAAAAAACATAAGGACATGTAGTCTTGAACTTAGAGTTACAAGTTCAAATGTTAAGGACAGGTAGTACTAAACTTAGACTTACAAGCTCAAAAACTAAGGACATGTAGTCCTTATTTTAGACTTACAAGCTCATAAATTAAGAACAACTTGTCCTGAACTTACAGTAACAAGGTCATAATTTAAGGACACTTGGTCCTTAGCTTAGAGTTACAAACACAGAAATTAAGGACATGTAGTCCTTAACTTAGAGTTACAAGCAGAGAAATTAAGGACAGGTAGTCCTGAACTTTGAATGTCAAGTTCAAAAGTTTAGGACAGGTAGTCCTAAACTTAGACTTACAAGCTCATAAATTAAAGACAACTAGTCCAGAACTTACAATAACAAGCTCATAAGTTAAGGATACTTGGTCCTGAACTTTATGAGCAGAAGGGTATTTTCGTCCGGACAAGTAAAAGTTTATTAAAACAGTGACTAAAGACTAAAGACATTTTAAACAGTGATTTAAAAGTAAATACATATCTTATTACTGGCTAACCGTGCACTTCCCCCTTAAGAAACACAATTGAGGTATGTAGGAAAGACCAAAAGGTACACAATGAACAGATTAAACATTCAGCTCTTGCCAAACATATGAATTTTGAACATCATACACTGTTAAAGGTGTGTTTGGTTTCCTAGAAAATGATTTCATGAAAAATGTGTTGTTTTATCACTTATTTTCCCTTGTTTGGTTGGTGCATGAATTTTTTTTTCTAAAATATATGATCTAGTGTTTGGTTAGAGAGTGTACAATATTTTTTAGGAAACTAATTTATTATGCTACTCTCGTCACCTCCTTGCCCCAAGTCTATTCATGTGCTCCCCCCCCCCCCCCAAATACCCAACGTTTTCAGGACTCTATTTTCTTCAAAAATTTAATCATTCTTCTAAAAATTCACACAAATCCAAAGGAACTAATGTGTTGCTTTACTTTATAATGCATAAATAACGTTGAAATTTGTGCCATAACTAAAAGAAAATACTTTTTTTGGTTGAAGAAAAAGTACTCTTTCTACAACATGAAAATAAAGTACTCATTTTGTTGAAATGAAAGAAAAAACATTTTCTACATCATGAAAAGAAAATACTCTTTTTGTTGAAATTAAAGAACTTTCTCTAGATCATGAAAAGAAAGTATATATCATGAAAAGAAAATACTCATTTATTCAATGAAAAAAAAGTACTCTATCTATAACATGAAAAGAAAGTACTATTAATAATATTTCTATTTAGAGTGGGAGGTCGGGGGCAGGGTTGGGGGTGGGACGAGAGCGGGGGCGGGGTTGAGGTGGGTGTGGGTGTTGGTGGGGTGGATAGGTGGAGGTGAGTTGGTGAGAATGGGGAACGAGGTGGAAAATGTTGAAAATTAGTTTTGAAAAATACTTTTCCTTCTCTTGGTAGGGAAAATATTTTCCTCCAATTGGAGGAAAATGAGTTCATGAGGAAAATATTTTCCATAATATTTAAGTCAATCAAACATTTAAAAATTAAAAAATATTTTCCTTCGTAACAAACACACCCTAATTGTATCGCATTTATGGTGATCTTTAGATAACTATTTTTCAGTATTATTCTATTAACCTATTACAGTTGAACTATTATGAAAATATAATAGGAAAAGAAGTAACGATGTTTTTCTCTAGAGTTTTTTCTTTGCCTTCTCTCTAATCTCCTCTCTAACATACTAGTCCTGCTATGGAAGTTCAAAACAACATAGCCATCACCTCACCAGATATTCATCAGCCAACCAGTACCACACCTGCATTAACATTACCCACAACAGAATCTCAACCTAGTTTCAGGGAGAAATTATTTGCAAGTGAACAAGTAATTGAGATTGACATGGACCTTCAAGAACATGATGTAACCAGAAGTCACTGAAGTAATCTCTTCCAAACAGGACCTGGACGGTTTAACTAGTAGAACACGAGCCATCCATTTATCTACCACGGAAAGAGAAAGACTACACTCCACATGGAAATACTCACTTATCATCAAGCTCTTTGGGAAAAGAATTATCCACCACTACCTAAAGTCCAAAATACAAGAACTATGGAAACCCACCGAGCAATTTCCACTAATCGATCTGGGATCTGACTACTTCATTGTGAAATTCACAAAAGAGGAAAATATGAACAATGTACTTAAGAATGGGCCTTGGTTTGTCAATGACCACTTCCTCTCTGTGAAGAAATGGGAACCCAATTTTATAGCTGCTAAAGCCAAACAAACGTATGCTGTTGTCTGGGTACAACGGCCTCAATTACCAACGGAATACTACGATGGAAACCTGCTCAAGCGAATAGGAAATTCAATAGGCACCCTATTGAAGATCGATGCTTGCACTAGCTCCACTCTGATAGGAAGATATGCCTGATTATGCATCGAGGTTCCATTAGAAGAACCAGTCATCATATGCATCCAAATAGATTTCCATCTCCAGCAAGTTATCTACGAAGAAGAAGGTTTTCTTTGCAAGCATGGCAGATTTGGCCACACACCAGCCGCTGCCCCAGTACCAATGAAGCACAACACCCACCCCAGAGCCAACGCAGGACACACAAGCAACTGATCGAGCAGTAGTTCAAAACAACAACAACGCACACCACGGTCACCAAACGACTAACAACAAAGCCTATGAATGACACACAGTGTCATTCACTAGAAAAAAGAATAAAAAAATTCCGACGCACGGCAGAAAGAATAACATCAAAGAAAAGAAGTTACAAACCACTCTAGGTATTGGTGTTAGTAATTACTCAAGAGATCAAGTTACGCCCCTTTACTCAAGAACTATGGATTATAAGCCTACAACTAATGTGCCTCTATTTAATTTAGAGTGTTTAAATTATCATGAAGAAAAAAAAAATTATTACTTCGTTAACACACAATGTCGTAATTAACATACCACCTGCCTCCAGTAGTTAAACCAATAATGGCAAAGGCAGGCGAATATCCAATGAGCAGGGCTTGGCCATGTCCAATAAGTTTGCACCCCTACCTCTTCCCAATATGGATTTTGAGACGGCTGAGAAACACTACACCTCATGCACTCCATCCCCCGTCATCTCTTTCTCTGTCATGCACACTCCCATTCCTTCGATACAAACAAGAAAAAGTTCATTAAATGCAAAGCCACGTGGGAATAACGTGTCCCAATTAGAAGACCTAACTGCCACTACTCAACTAAATAAACATACATCACTAAAAAGTAACCAACGTGAACCCTTAGAATTAAAGGAAAATTACCCTACCAACAATCCCACCCCTCCTTGCTTGTCACACTTGTCAAAAACCACCAGTCAAGAGGACATGCAAATTGATTTGCCAAATCTGGAGACCCTCTTCCACACGCCAATCTCCCCCAATAACAACCATAATATTTCTCACACTCAAGATATGCAATCATTAACTCCTCCATACCTATACCATAACTCCTCCAATATTAACTAGACCACTCTCCTGCAGAATGCATCGCCATCTTTCACCAATATACACAAGAGCCCCCCGCCCCTTCACCCTCGCATTCTCAGATTCACAACCAACCCCATGAACAACCTAGCACCTCAACTAGCACACCACCAGTTGGTGTATGCAACTCAAGCACTCCCTCCGTTTCACCAACCACAATCCTTGATCAAACAAGGGATCCAAGGACAAGCCGTCTTCTCCACAATGATCATTAATAGAATGGAGGTTTTAATAATCATCCAAAACCCTAACTTCCTAGCACAATTGAGAACAGAAGGAATGAGGATAGACATAGACAACTACATGAATCATATGTAGTTGGCCAATGTATTGGATCCCCTAGCCCCAACGATAGCTCCAGCCTTATACTTCAACTTGCAACAATAGTGGAACCTTACCCTACACTACAACCCCCTCATCAACATGAACCAAATTTACGAGCTGCCTTTCTTCCCACCGCAAGACATGATTCATGTCAACCCACTGTTCTTCCCTTGGCAACCTCAGCAGTTTCAAGATCATGCTCCACCTCCACAGACCCCCATGCAAATGAATCCACACCTCCCCCTCCCCCACCACAAGAACTAGAAGAGATAGATATAGATGAGATAGAGGAGGTTCACCCTCCCACAAGCTCGTTCACAGAAATCTCAAGTCTCAGAGAAGCAAGCTTGTGATATTCGAGAGAGGACAAAAAATACATCTTCAACTGCCCAGTTGCACTGACAAAATTCTCCTTCGAGCTTTGTCCTGCGATGAACAAAGCTTTAGCAAAGTATGCAGTGGTGATGACCCCAACCCTAAGGGGAAGTCAGTTTCCTGTGAAAGCGAGTCAGGTGACTCTGCACCCTCCCAATCAACATCTCCCCATGAATCGACCAACTAGTTTTGTAGTTTGGAACACTAGAGGGGCTAATAACGATGCCTTCAAAAGGAATTTCAGAGAACTAGTAAAACACATAGGCCATGCATGGTAGCCTTGCTTGAAACTAGGATGGAAAGTCATGTGGGCTTCAAAGACGAATTCCACTTTGATGAATTCCTAGAGATACCTGCCCAAGGTAGAGTAGGCGGGATCGTTCTTATGTGGATCACAAATATAGTCACTGTCACACACATTAGGCAAGCCGACCAGGAATTGCATGCCATGATCCAGGTATGCCCCAATCCTAATTCATGGCTTCTTAGTGTTATTTATGCAAGTAATAAGATGAGAAATCATAGATTTCTATGGGATAGCCTAGAAAATATTTAATGCTCGCCCTTGGTTAGTAGCAGGAGACATCAATGAAATCCTTAATCAAGACGAAAAATGGGGTGGGAGGCTAATGAATCGGGGAAGATCCTCTAACTTTTGGACCTGTATTAATACTTGCAACCTAATAGACCTAGGCTTCAAGGGGAGCCGGTATACTTGGTCTAACCATAGCAGAAGGCATAGGGGTTTAATCCTTGAACGTCTTGATAGATGCCTCGCAAATGAAAAGTGGCTTCAACAGTACCCTAATGCCACAATCACTCATCTCCCCAAAACACATTCCGACCATAACCCTCTTCTAATAAATACAAGTAATGTGATCTATAGACCTACAAAGAGGACCTTTAAACTTGAAACTTTTTGGTGCTCCCACCCCGACTTTCATAATATTGTTCGTCAAAGTTGGCACCAAAATGATCTCATACAAGCCACTGCCAATTTAAAAAACAATATAAACATTTGGAGTAACGCTACTTTTGGTAACATTTTCCACAAAAAAAGAAATTATTTGGCTAGATTGGCCGGCATTCAAAATTCTCATTCTTACCCTACTAGCAGTTTACTCCAAAATCTTGATAAAGAGTTTATTAGAGACTTTAATAATACTCTTCAAATAGAAGAGGACTACTGAAAAATTATGTCACGCATTAACTGGCTCAACGAAGGAGATGCGAACACTAAATTTTATCACCTATCCGTTATAAATAGAAGAAGAAAAAATAGGATCTCCTTCTTCAAAGATGAAGAAGGGAACTAGATCACTGACCATAACCTCCTATCTCAGCATACACTCCAGTACTTCCAAACAATTTTCACAATGGAGCATACCAATACTAACTGGAGTGAGCTCCTTAAGAGCCCCACCAATTACCACCATATATATTTATCATCTCTAGACAACCTCCTTCATGACCAAGAGGTCATCCATGCACTATTCTCCTTTAAACCTTTTAAGGCACTAGGACCGAATGGCCTTCACCCTTTCTTTTATCAAAAGCACTGGTCCATAGTAGGAGAGTCCGTCCTCAGGTACTACACCAAATATTTAGATCACAAAAGCTCCCTGAAACCCTAAATGACACTCTCCTATGCCTAATTCCTAAATTTCAAAACGCCAATAATTTGAAAAAACTTTCGACCAATAGTCTATGCAACACTATCTACAAAGTCGCTACGAAAATCATCGTCAATCACATAAAACATATTCTGCTTGATCTCATTGGACCTTACCAAGCTAGCTTCCTCAAAGGTAGAAGAGCAAGTGATAATGCAATCCTAGTTCAGGAAATACTTAGACATATTAAACACTCAAAAGGAAAAAAAGGCAAATTGATGCTAAAAATAGACCTAGAAAAAACTTTTGACCGTATTGAATGGTCATTTGTCTACCGTACTCTTCGATTTTTCAAATCCCCCCCCCCCCNCCACCCTCATCATGAATTGTATCAGTAGCAACAACATTGCTATTTTGATTAATGGAACAAGAATAAATTATTTTCTTCATCAAGGGGTATCCGTCAAGGAGACCCCATGTCACCTTATATTTTTATCATGTGCATGGAATTACTCTCTACCTATATTAACCATAAGGTATACCTTCAACAATGGGACCCTATCACCCTTAGTAAGAAGGGACCTCAATTGTCTAATTTATTCTTTGCGGATGTCACGACCCAAAATCTACTTAGTCGTGATGGCACTTATCGTGAAACTAGGCAAGCCTAAACCCAACTTTTCTTTCAATTTCATAAAAAGTTGCTTTAAAATTTTAAAGCGAAATGATTAAGCATAAGTAAAAGCCCATTTAAAATACAAGTTATCCAAAATGCGATACAACTGTTCCAAACCGGGGCGTCACTAAGTACATGAGCGTCTAAAAGTACTGGACATAGTCCACAAATGTCCAAAAACTTATAGCAAAGTAAAATAAATTGAGAAGATAAGATCGAGGTCTGCGAATGTGATGCAACTACCTCAGTAGTCTCCAAACTCTAACGCATTGCTGTATTCATGAATACAACAATAAAAAGTGCCTAAATTCCTTACAGTCTAGCTGTACGTGCATGTATTCACATGTATTCGCGCCATGTATTCATGTATACAGTAATAGCAATCACCTTAAAAATAAGTATGTCCAGCTATCTAAGAGAAGAAAGACATAAATTGTGATGACCCAAAAGGTCATCTTACGTAAATTAAGCTATATCTGTGTTCCGAAGCTCCGAGAGCCTCCGTTAGTATCACCTCGATATGCGTGCGCAGCCCGGGCGTGTAGCCGGGAAGCTATTATGGGAAAGCTGGATAAAAAAATGAGTTTTGATAATTAATAAATGAATATAGTTGACTTCGGTCAACATTTCTGGTAAACGGACCCGGACCCATGATTCGCCAGTCCCGAAGGGTCCGTAGGAAAATATGGGACTTGGGCATATGCCCGGAATCGAATTTCGAGGTCCCAGGCCCGAGGAATGAATTTTTAAAGAAAATTGTTTTCTCAAAATAATAAAGGATTTTGAAAATGAATAATTATGTGAAAACCGTGTTGCCGGGCCCGTATTATGATTGCGGAGCCCGGAAGAGGTTTATTATATGTTAGGTGACTTATCTGTGAAATTTAGTGTAAAATGGACTTGAAATGACGTGATTCGGATTAAAAATGGGAAATTTAGAAGTTTATGAAGTTTAAGAAATTTCTAAGAGTTTTGAGATTTAATTCCGTGTTTTTGATGATATTTTGATGATTTAAAAGCTTGAATAAGTCCGTAGGATGTATTGGGAGACGTGTGTGTTTTTGGTTTTGAGACCCGAGGGCTCGAGTGAGTTTCGGGTGGCTAACGGGATGGTTTCAAGTTAAAAATCTGGTGTTGGAGTGATATTCTGGTGTCTGGTGTTTAACACTATGCGATCGCATAGGCTGAGTCGCGATCGAATAGTGTAGTAAGGTGGGGGAGGTTCTGTGGCACTATGCGATCGCATAGTTAGTTCCGCGATCGCATAGTGTGTATGCGGTCTGGGGTGGGGACTGGTTAGTTACTCAGTGCGATCGCACTGCACTTGTCCGCGATCGCAGTACTATAGGTCCAGGCTTCAGTGCGGTCGCATCTCTTGTCCTGCGATCGCACTTCACAGTATCCCTGACCCTATGCGATCGCACACCCTTTTCCGCGATCGCATAGAGTTATTTTGCCCAGCTATTTTATAATTCCAAAACAGACTTCAATACGGGAATTCTTCCAAATTTCAGCCTCTTCTCCATCCCCAACCTCCATTTTAGAGACTTGAGTCTATTTTTCCTCCATTGCTATTCGGGTAAGCTTCGTAACCTCGTTTTCTTCCATTATCCATCACTAATCATTAGAAACCTAGGC
>ML287939.1:0-18939 GCA_005239495.1 Nicotiana undulata
ATCGGTACAGAGATGTCTGTACTTATCCCCTAGAGGCTGCAAAGTTAGGATAACTCCACATTTCTTCATCTCTGTCGTGCGATATGAATTATGAGTACTGATTGAGTTTCCATTCTATTCTCTCGCATATGGCGAGGACGCGTGCTTCCCTTGGTTCCGCTCAGCAGCCCGATACTCCTGCTTCAGCTCCTACGAGGGGTCGAGGTCGAGGTCGAGGACGAGGTCGTGCTAGAGGTAGAGGCTGGGGCAGGGCTCAGCCTAGATCAGCAGACCTAGTGGAGGACCCTCAGGTCGAGTCTGACGAGGAGGTACCAGTTCCGGCAGTCCCAGTTGGACCGGCGCAGGTCCCAGAGGGGTTCATAGCTACCCATGTGCTTCAGGACGCTCTCATCCGTCTGGTAGGACTTATGGAGAGTGTGGCTCAGGCCGGTCTTCTTCCTACTGCACCAGCTGGATCTCAGGCTGGGGGAGGGACCCATACTCCTGTTATTCATAACCCAGAGCAGGTTGCCACTCAGTTTCAGACTCTAGCACCTCAGACAGCTGGAGTAGCTCAGCCGGGTATTGTGGCACCGGCATCCGAGGGTGTAGTTATGTCAGCAGATGCTCTATGGAGACTAGACAGATTCACCAAGTTATTCACTACTACTTTTACTGGTGCAACGTCAGAGGATCCACAGGATTACTTGGACAGCTGTCATGAGGTTCTTCGGAACATGGGAATAGTGGAGTCCAATGGAGTTGACTTCGCTACTTTTCGACTATCTGGCGCAGCCAAGACTTGGTGGAGGGACTACCGCTTAGCCAGACCATCTGGGTTTGCACCTTTGACTTGGGCTCAGTTCACAGAGGTATTTTTTGGGAAGTTCCTTCCCATTACTCAGCGAGAGGATCTTAGGAGGCAGTTTGAGCGCCTCCAGCAGGGATCTATGTCTGTTACTCAGTACGAGACCAGGTTCATCGCTCTAGCCAGGCATGCATTGATGATACTCCCCACTGATCGGGAGAGAGTTCGGAGGTTCATTGAGGGATTGGCCCAGCCTATACGACTCCAGATGGCCAGGGAGTCGAGTACTGATATTTCATTCCAGGATGCGGCCGATGTGGCCAGGAGGATTGAGATAATTTTGTCACAAGGAGGTGGTCAGGGGGCTGACAAGAGACCCCATCATTTTGGTAGATTCAGTGGTGCCTCATCTGGAGGCAGAGATTCTTTCAGCAGGGGTCATCCACCCCGACCTTTTCAGTCAGCACTCCAGGTATCTCCTTGTGCACCGCCAGCTCATGTTAGTGCACCACCAGCGTCTATAAGTGCACAGCCACTTCAGAGTTACCAGGGTGGTTATCAGGGTCGTCATGGTCAGTTTTCGAGTCATCAGCCACAGCAACAGAGATCTTGTTATAGTTGTGGTAGACTGGGGCACATTGCCAGATATTTCCCCCGAGCTTCGAGTGGACCCCAGTATCAGGGTCCCCGTGCCTTGGTTCCCGCAGCAGGTGCACCCTTAGCCCCTCATCCAGCTAGGGGTGGTGGTCGAGGTGCCAGAGGTGGTGGTCAGGTTCATAGAGGTGGAGCACAGGCCACGAGGGGTAGAGGCCAGGTTGCAGCAGGTAGACCCAGGGATGTTCAGATTGGAGGGGCTCAGCCCCAGTGTTATGCTTTTCCTGCTCGTCCTGATGCTGAGGCTTCTGATGCAGTTATTACAGGTATGATTTCAGTTTGCAACTGAGAGGCTTCGGCCGAGGTTAGGCTCGGCACTTACTCAGTACATGGGGTCGGTTGTACTGATACTACAATGCACTTCTCAATATTGAGCAGATCCCGCTTCCGGACCCAGTGGAAGGTATACCGCTGGCGTTCGTGGACCTTGGAGTCTCTCCTGTTCATTAGTTCTCCTATTGTCTTATTTCTTCTGTAGCTCCAAAGACAATTATGTATTTTTTTTTCAGACTCTATATTTAGCACTCTGTTTAGATAGCTCGTGAGTTGTGACACCTCGGTTTTGGGCTTATGCGACGGTATGTATTTTATTATTTCACTTTGCATTTTTGAATTTCTATTACATTTCCGCTGTTAAGGATTTTAAGGTGTTTTGTTATTCTGTTCAGTTTTGCAAGGTATTAACTCTACTATTGTTAACTTGGGTTGAATTTGTTGGAACTACCTGGATACGTTTGGCTTGTCTAGTGGGTTTAACGTTAGACGCAATCACGACCTGAAGGTGGAATTTCGGATCGTGACAGGGGATTACTAGTGATAGCTGATAATTTTGGGCAATCATAATGCTGGTTTGCCTTTTAGATTTTTTCGGGAACTGAGTTTCTTAGTATTGCAAGTTCACTGGTTGGGAAGTTTTATATTAAAGTTATAACAAAAAAATTGAAGTATGAAAAAAGTAGTGTTCCTATTTTGTTTTGGTGTTTATAGTTTTATAATTGTATTCTTATAAGATATAAAACATTAAGATTCATAGCAGACATATGTTAGTATTATCTATGTACAAATGTTAGCCATGTGATGCAATGCACTATCTTAATTGTTGTTATCAAAGACTTTATTGAAAAATATAAAGATTTGAATAGTTTATTTGAGCATTTTCATTAAGCATTTCCCTCTAAATTAATGATTAAAAAAATAGTTAGGTAAAGCATACAATTGCACCTCTGCTCTTCTTGTTTCTCTTTTTTATTTTTATTTTTCGCAACTAAGCTCTAGGAAAAGAGAGGGAAAAAGAAGAAAACAGAAAGACAGAAAATATCTGTAAATTCCTCTTAGTTTTCTCCCTCTTCCTTTGGTCAAATCAAGAATATTCTCTCATACTTGTTTTCCCTGGTTCTCATTTCCTTATAAGCTTAGCTATCTAAATTCTCCCTCCATTTCATTTAATGTAAATTTGCATGAGCGACGACAGAGTCTAAAAAATATATAATTCATGACATGAAACATGCAAATTAAAAAAAGATCACATAAAATGAACATTAAAAAAAACCATTCTGAAACAAACAAAATGCTAGCAATGTGTCAAATGTATAAGTTAGAAATTCTAAAAAGTGTGTTAACAGAAGCAAAGAAATAACAAAATGACAAACATTTCTTGTTATTTTTAATTTCTCTCTTTTTCATGCGTAAGAAACCGAACAAATAACAAAAACAAACAAACGGAAGCCATGAAATATGACAATATTAATTATAAACACGGCAAAAATGTGAGGATAAATTAAACCCTACGAGCAAACTTATCCATTTAAAGCCAAAACAAACTACTTTAATGTATAACAATATATCTATGTGGAAATAACAATTGAATATGAAAAGTTTGCTGCATGGTGAGTCACGAAACACTACACCCTACTTTTTGGCACACAAAGCTTTGTCTTCTTTAACCACTACAATAGCCTTGACGATATTTTTATCATTGTTTATCTATTTTGATAAATGCGTCACCATAATTTATGTCTTTTTCTCCCACTTGAGTTTGAGACAACGGTTTATTGTTGTATGATGACTCAAACTAAATATCGTGGTTTCTAAAAATAATTATGTTCAAGACAAATTTATCATTAGACACGTTTTATATTCAAAATCTCTAAAATTGAGTTTACTTTTGTTTATTGTATAATTTATTTGTACATAGATATACTTGAATTTCATTAGACACGTTTTATATTGAAAATCTACTAGTTAATTAGTCATGAATTTGCGTTAAGTAGGCTATTAAAGAAGTAAATTACTTCCTAAACACTGGAAACATTGAAAAGGATTGGAAACCAACATAAAGAATTTCATTTCAAAGTCTATCCATCTCGTCATTTGTTATATCCATATTGTCACATATTTTACACATTATGGCCTAAGAAAAAATGAATTTTTCTCGTACTTCTCACCAATTTTTCATTACAAAGTTGATTAGCATCCAATCTTCAAAAGTGTAGAAAAATGGTAACTAAAGAAAGTTGCAACGTAAAAGTAGCGAAAGTGCATTCTATTGCATTCCTCACGTGTCATGTCTTGAAATCTGGTACGTATAGTGGACAGCTTACGTGTGCAATGAAAGTTGTTCTATTTTGATTAATGCAATTTTCATTTTATTCCCTATTTTCTAGATCAGCAAATCAAACTAAGATAAACTAATACCACCACTGCATATTATATTTAGTTTGGTGCTGCATCTTTTCAACCAACTTTTCTTCACATGCCAAGTTTATTTCGGGATAATAAACAAAACACTATGAACTACTTTTGGTTAAATCGCATAAGTTGATCCTAAAAAGGTAATGTAAAAAAACTTTTTTTATTCAACAACAAAAGGTAATATATCCTATTAAATTTGAAACTTTTCTTTGTTTAAGATTTAGGTATTATATCGTGATAACAGATAACCATTTGAATCAAGCTTCTTCACGTATCTGGCCATACTAATAAATAAATAAATAAATAATAATATTTACCCTAAAAAACGAATAACAATTGAACTTATTTGTGGTTATAAGGTAAACAGCTTGGTGCCCATCGTGAGACTAAGGATAAAAGTGGCAATTTGATACAAATTTCCATATCATACTCTATTTTACAGTTGTTCTTTAAGCTTTTAATTCCAGGTCAAATTAAAAATGTCAACTCCCAATCTGCCTATTTGAACGTTGATGTTGAGTCCGGAGAACAACAACGTGGTGCCCAGCAACGAGGTGCCCCATGTTGACTCCAAAGGAGTCCCAGTCACAAATCTGATCGATGCTAACTCACACATGGCCATCGAAGCAAACTTGCCTACTAACCCTGAAAACAACATTCGCGGGGGAGCCCGATCGATTACCCAGAGTACACACGACGGCAAAGGCGATGGGATCAACTACGGGTGATCTTCGAAATGTTACAGGCTCAACATGCAGCGATAGCCAAGTTGCAGAACCAAAGTCCCCCCCCCCCCCCCCCCCAGCAGAGTTGAGCCCAAATGATCCCGGGAAAACGCTCGCAGAAACTCCAAGATAATAAAGATGCTCGAGGAACTGACAAAACTGGTGGAATCGGGAGAAAAGAAAATCGAAGCCAACGACAAAAAAGAGGAGACCTATAACTCCATGGTCGATCAAATCCTGGGAGCACCACCGATACTGAAGGGCCTGGATTCCAAGAAATTTGTCCAAAAGTCTTTCCCTCCGACCACAGCTCCGAAGACAATCCCAAAAAAGTTCGGTATGCCCGAAAGAAGTATAATGGAACAATGGATCCAAATGAACATGTGACCTCCTACACGTGCACCATCAAGGGGAACGACTTGGAAGATGACGAAACCGAATTTGTTCTGCTGAAAAGGTTTGGAGAGACCTTATCAAAAGGAGCTATGATATGGTTTCACAACTTACCCCCTAATTCTATTGACTCATTTGCTATGCTTGCAGATGTCTTTGTGAAAGCACAAGCCAGGGCCATCAAGGTCGAGACCAGGAAGTTAGACCTTATCAAAGTAAATCAAAGAGATAACAAGATGCTCAGGGAATTTGTGTCGAGGTTTCAAATGGAACAGATGGATCTGCCTCCGGTCGTGGACAATTGTGCCGCTCAGGCATTCACCCAAGGACTCGACCTCCAAAGCTCATTGTCTTCGCAACAGTTGAAACAAAATTTGACAGACTACCCGGCGGTAACTTGGGTTGACATCCATAACATGTACCAATAAAAAATTAGGGTCGAAGACGATCAGCTCGGGGCCTCTTCGTGTCCGTTTATCCTGTCAGAACTAGTGACAGATCCAAAAGAGACATCGACTATGAACCAAGATCGAACAGAGATCGGTATCAACCATACAATGGAGATCGACGGGGTAATGGGCTCGGACGCAACCGTGAAAGGAGTGAAAGAAGAAGCGGTCGAGGTCATAATAACCAGTGACTCATGATCAAAAATGGTTTTGACAAACCCATCGGGTCTAAGGAGGCACCAAGGTTATTGGAGTACAACTTCAGCGTCGATGCTGCCGACATTGTATCAGTCATCAGACATATCAAAGATACTAAGCGGCCTTGACCATTGCAATCTGATCCTACCCAAAGGGACCCCAACCTATTGTGTAAGTATCATGGTACTCACGTCTACAAAACCGAAGACTACCGACAACTGAGAGAAGGAGTAGCGTGGTTATTCAATAACGGACACCTCGAAGAATTTCTAAGTGATCAAGCCAAGAATCACTTCCGGAATAGGGACTCCAACAAGCAGATCGAGCGAGAGGAACCTCAGCACGTCATTACCATGATCATTGGTAGAGTTGACGTCCCCCCAAGGACTGACGTTAAAGCGCACTAAGGTGTCCATTACAAGGGGAAAACGGACTCAAGATTATGTACCGGAGGGAACCGTATCTTTCAATGACGAGGACGCTAGAGGCATCATGTAACCACATAATGATGCACTGGTAATATTTGTACTCATAATTAAATCTCGAGTTAAGCGTATGTTAATTGATCCAGGTAACTCGGCCAATATCATCAGATCGAGGGTCGTGGAACAACTGGGCATTCAAGAAACAAAGTTCTACGTGATCAAAGAGGACATGAGATACAATGCTCTATTCAGAAGGCCATTGACTCACAATATGAGGGCAGTACCCTCGACACTACATCAGGCGTTGAAATTCCCCACACCGGTAGGGATCAAGACTATTTACGGAGAACAGCCAGCCACAATATAAATGTTCGTTGTCGGTGAGGTGACCCCCATATCCGTACTCTCGACATCAAAGAACACGAGTTCGGCTACCGAGGAAGAAACCAAATAGCAATCACCGACACCGGCCCCGATCGAATAGAAAAGAAGGAGACAGGCGAGGTTGATAATTACGAAGTCCCTAGGTCGTTCATAGCCCCTGAAGATTCTGCTGCCACCAAGTCAACAGTTGAGGAGCTGGAGCAAGTCAGATGGAACGAGTACTTGCCCGATCGGTAGGTATACCTGAGCACGGGGCTAACCTCCGATCTCAGGAAGAAACTCATTGAATTCCTTATAGCTAACATAGATTGTTACGCTTGGCCCCACCTTGATACGACAGGGATCCCGCCAGAAATTACCACTCACAAGCTGAGCTTGGACCTGAAGTTCCAACTGGTTAAACAGAAGATGAGGCCTCAGTCCGAAGTCAAACACGCATACCAAGGCAATATACTCTTATGTTCACTGTTATTCAAAGTTCTTACTTTTGTTCATCAGTTCTTTATTGTTGTGAGTCCGGGATCAAAGGCAGGCATAACATTAAGCCGTTACTAAGTCCGGGATCACTCCCCTTAATTGGGTTGACTATTTATTAGAACCTTTATCTGTTTAATCTAACGTTATTAATCATTTGTATTGAATTGATCCGCATATCCTTAAAATCACATATAATTCAATTGTTATTCGTTTTTAGGGTAAACAAATATGCAACTACAACAGCTGAAGGTGGTTTTCCGTTGATTATACATCCTCTCTATGGTTCCACTAACCAAGTAACAGAACAAAAAGTAAAATGATTAAAATTTGAAAAACGAAAATAATTAGTTCTAACTTTACATGATTACGTAAAGAATGAATCCAATTAAATAACATTGCGTTTACCTAACTAAGATGTTGACAATAAATAGTGGTGGGACCAACCACAATAGTATATGCCTACCAATTATTAAATAAATACAAAAGACAGGACCATAAGACACCTCCTCGTGGCCTTCTTGTTGGGAAATCTTAGTGGGCACTCCCCTTTCTTTCTTTTTTTCCCCATAAGAATCCAATCCTGATGGTTATTTCACATCATCATTTTTTCTCCATCATATCCTATGGTCTTCAAACTACCAACTAATTTTACGAAAATCACTAGCTTGATCCATATATCAAAGCCCACTTTGATCTAATAATGGTTAATCTTGAAAAAAAGTTATATACATCTGCATAATTGAGCTACCGTGCAAATCGAGCTGGAACTGATCTAGGCGTTGGCACAATCACGTCACGATCAGACTTCATTAAGTTTAGTCGATCTTGAATTATTGACTTGTCAAAACATCTGTTATCGGGGTTCTCAGCATAACAAACGTAGTAAGTACTTACACAAGCGTGAGGCAAAGCCATGGCAATCCTCGTCTGACACCAAAACCAATAAATACATGTCAATTTAACGTCAAAGCACACGTATAAAACAATAAAGTGTGGATTTAATTTTTACTCCCCTGTTCCTTTTATTAATCGATCACAGTGTAAAAGAGGAGAAAGTTTTCTTTTTTCTAATAAAAGAAAAGGACTGACCAGAAGGTAACCAATGTAGGCAGAGAGGAGGGACAAGGTGGCGATGAAATTAGGGTAGACGGTGGCAGTCCAAGCGGCAACGACAATGACGCAAATGGAACCGCTACAAACTCCGGTTAGGAAGCAAATGGCACTGGTCATGTCCGAATCTACTAGTGTCTCCATTTCCCTCTTTTCAAACAACTCCCATGTGTCTTGTGATGCCTTCACAAAACTTTTTCCATATGTAGCAATCTGTCAATATATTTTCAATCAACGTAAACATTTAATTAAACAACAATTGCATATGTAATCTTGCTCATCCAAATTCGAATAAAGGAAGAAGGTAGAGATAAATTAGTCAATTTAAATTTAATTAAAGAACTTATTTTCTTTATTTGAATTATTGTGTGATGTGACAAACTTCCGAATAATTAAGCACGAATTCGATGGTTGAAAAATGGTGCAAGTTTGAGTGAGTTTTATACTATGTTTTTCTTAATAATTGAAAAAATATCTTAAGTAAACGGCTAGCTGACATCTCAACTCCCACCGCATTGAAGAAGAAAGGGAATTATGATTCTAACTCTATGTATTAAAAATATATTAAATAAGTCGGAAATGCCCGTATTAAGTTATAAACTGAGAATGACCCCAAAACAAATTACTATTACTCTGAGTATGATGGAAAATATGTCCACATATTACTTAGTCAAATGGACATCGATTTATTAAGGTAAATTAATTCATAAGATGTCAACGTCAACATAAATAAATCCTAGAAACTCCTAGCAAATTAAAATTTAGAATCACTAGAGCATAAAATTTTATATCCATTTTAAGGGTTGTTATTACTCTCTAAACCCCGGTCAATCCAGTCCAGTTGGTTTTGTAATCCTTTACAAACTTGCTTTTTGTTTTATAATCCTACTTTTTTTTTTACACATGAAAATCTACTTCTACACTTAAAAAATCTATTTTTTATATATAAGAAATCTAAAAAAATTCATTTACTAACTTTATAATGTACAAATATTACACCCAAAAACCAGGACATTACTAACTGAACATACAAATATTAATTCCTATAAACTCCAAGCAGAGTAGATAAATTTCGTAAAAATCGGAAAATTGCACTCAAAAGTCAAAACGTTAACAAATCCAAACAATTAAAATAGTCAACTAATCTACTTTACTGTTCTTTATAAAGTAGATATAAATATCATAATAAATTCATTAAATAGAATCACAATTTTTTTTTGCTTAACGTTATATAAAGATAATAGTATCACCATTAAGTCCTACAAATATCCTACTACCCTCAAATTTTTGGAAACAAACTTTCATTTTAAATTAGAAATTTTTTATTATACTAATAACAAAAAAAATATTACTCCCTCGGTTCCAATTTACGTGAATCTGTTTGACTGGGCACGGAGTTTAAGAAAAAACAAAGACTTTGGGAATTTGTGGTCCTAAACAAGTCAAAAGGGTCTCACAGTATTTGTGTAGTTATAAAAGCTTCTCATTAAGGGTAAAATGGTCGTTCTTTTTGAAACAAACCAAGAAGGAAATAAGTTCACATCAACTAGAACGGAGGAAGTATTCATGAAAAGTACCTGAACATAGGCCCAACCATTGCCACGCTTAAAGATGGAATCCATGATTTTCAATCCACAATGAGCACAACAAAACATGAACTCATCTTCACCCTCTAGCAAATTCAACCCACGAGCCACAATCCTCAGCGCTTCAATTGCAGGTACAAATAAAGAACCAAGGCTTGCACTTCCAAGATTCACAGACAATGCTCTCTGAAAACAAAACTGTGTACTAGATTGCATCCCTCTTAGATAATAAAGAGCAATCACTCTACTCACTGTCAAATTCACCACATTTCTCATCACCTCTGTAATCCAAGCCATACTTAGAACCAATAATATGATAACCAATGGTGGAAAGTAAAAATTTATAGCTCCAATCACAGCTAAAATCCACATTGACATCCATAAGAATCCAGCAAAAAGTGTTATGTAAGTTGGCCGGTTTAAATCACGGAATTTTGGTACAGGTTCAAGGGCTTTGATTAATATCTTTGTACAAAACTTAATTCTTGGTGTCACCCAACATGAGTACAATCCATTTCCAATAGCAAACATAATAAACACAACTCCAACACCATCAGTTGCAGGTTTTTGGAAGCAAATCAATAGAATTCCAGCTGATAATGTGAGAATAAAAGAACCCCAGAGTATGAAATGAATCATGAATGTAGGCCATACTCTCATTGCCTTTTGCCATATAAATGCTAGTGTTATACTAAGTAGAGCAGCTGCTTCTACTTGTGGTAAAAAATACTTTAGTAGCCTTTTTTCCTTTCTTTGTGCTTCCCCTGCTTCTAGTAGACCTTGTACACCTTTGAATAGAAGAAAACCAACTAGTCCAATTGCCGCAACCATGTGTAGGAGGAAGATAAATAGTGAAAACTTGTTCGTGTAGGATCTTGAATTCAGTGTTATTACTGAAGGTTGCTGGTCGGACCAAAAAAAAATGTTTAGATTTTTAGTATATATATTGAAATGAAAAAACAGGAAAAAGGGTAAAAAAAAAAAAGTACTTTGCTACATACTTGCCGAGGGTCTCCCGGAAAATAAAATATCTTATTTTATGGTACGTTATACTTTGGTATGCCACTAAAATATGTCTTGTATTTATACTTGAGCGTGATGGAGCTCCAACATGGACCCTAATCCACGTATAATGGGAGATAATTTTAACCATGGTCAAACGCATGGATTAATTTTAAACCTTTTTCCTGAACTATTTTGAGAGCTCTATCAAAGTCGAGGGCAATCGAGATGATTTGCTAACGTCAACAGTATCAAGGGCCTAAAGTATAATGGACTGTGAAAATTAAGACCTTTTTGTATAGCAGAAAAGTAATTTGGATCTTTTGTCAAAAACAAATAGTAAGGAAAAAAGTAACTCCAGTTGTAGCTTAGAGAGGACATACTTGAGGAGTAGTGGTAGGGGTGGAGCGAGTCTGAGAAGGCGCCGGAGAAGGGCGGTGCTGAGACGGAGGCGAAGCCTGAGCCTGAGCCGGAGGAGGGCGGTGCTGAAAAGGAATCGGAAAAGAACGGTGCTGACGATGAGCTGCAGGCGGCGGAGCTTGATGATAAGGAGGAGAAGGAGAAGCAACTCTAGTTCCGGCATTCATTACAAGCCTAAGAGGATTTGTAGCACTCAATCTTTGCATTCTCGACATATTAAAATAATCACTGCCTGTTGCTGGTGGGGGTGGGGGCTGCTGCGTCTGAAATCCCCTTTGTTGACTACCCATTTCACCTTTCTCCACATCTCTCTCTTCTTTCTCTTCTCGTATTTTAGTCTCCTTTTCTCCATTTTCTTCTTCAACTACCTAACAATAAAAAGGAAAACAGAAAAATATTTAGTTTCACTTTTAATCACCAAAGAAAATGGATATTTTGTTATATAGGAGCTGGGCTTACAGGTTCTACTGCACCCATGAACGGCGGCGGAGTACGGCAGCGCGTGAAAGAGGATGAGGAGGAGGGAAGAAAGTTTGTGGTGGTGATGTTATGGTGAGAGGAACGTTAGATTTTGTTGCTATATTGGATTGTGGGGGCTGATGTTGCTATTGGTTGGTATCAAAATATTGCTATCACCAACTTAGCTTTTTACATATCTTACCTCAGAGTCCCAGACGCTTGTTAAAGACCGAATTTGGGTAAAACATTCCAAACGTGCATCTTACGGCGCGTGATTACACAGTCCCTGGCTGCGGTTGTTTCTCGCACGTGTTCAATTTGGTTGAAAATTTTGCAGCAGTTTCGAGTTAAGAGTTCACATGGCGAACAAGAGAGGGAGGGAAGAGGTACTGATTATTTATCTGTTTTCGCGTATATTAAGAAATTTATTTTTTAGTATTAATTAATAATAAAATTAATTATATTAATTTTTATTATTCCACATAAATACTCCTAATACATACTCCAATACTATTTACTTCAAGGGCAATGTAGGAAAGAAATAATTAATTCATTCTTAAAATTTGAAAAAGTCACTTATTTTGGACTACAAGAAAAAAGCTAGAAAATCATTTCTTTTTTCCTTTTTTAAGACTGAAAGCTAATATCCTTTTTTCTTAAAAATGTTTTTGGAATAACTTAATATTAGAGTAATTTCTCAAATAAATTGATATTAAAAATTAATAGTATATATAACACATCAGAAAGCATATTTATGAAACTTTTTAGTATTAAAGATTAATTAATGCATTAGCGTTAGATGCATATGAAATTACAGCTTACAAGTTAAGTTTTTGTACAAAAATGACTTTCATTAATAAGTGAGAAAGTTATTTTTCCCTCGAAAATATATTTTCTAACAATTAAACACAAAAAATGACTCATTTTCCTGAGATGACTGCGTCTATCATGTCAAACACAGATTAATAATTTGGGTTTAAGAAAAAAATTCTGTGTCGCCTTTCAAATGACAGTTTTATTTTAGCATGTATCAAAGGAACGACAAGTTTATAAATTTGGAAGCAATCTAACTTAAATTTCTCATCTTATCTCAAATAATAATGTTTATGGCGACATAAATATTATAACATATTTAAATTATAAATTTCAAAAGCCTTATAATCATTCAAATACTAACAGCATTAATCTCAGCAATTTCTTTAACCACCATATTCAGTAAAACTTTGATTCAAAACTCAAGGAAATAAATACTCGGTCAAACTTTGACTTGTAATTGTACAATGCTAGTATTAATATAAATATGCCCTTTTATACATTTAAAAAAAAAGGAAATAGATAATCAAAAAGAAGATGGTCATTTGTCAAGGTGGATGGATGATGCTACGCCGAAGCGAAACTGCAGGAATATTAGAGTAAACTTTTCAAGAAGCAGATAGGAGTGAATAAAAGGATATACTATCCCATGGCTCAAAGCTGTCCCCGCCTTATCATTACTTTATTTTGGAAATTTCCCAGTTGCCTTTTTTAAGATTAATGCCTTTACCATTTTCATGTAAATGATATAACTTTACTGAAAAATATGTAACTAGCATAAACATTTAATCTAGGAGTCAATATGTCGCCATGTGGAAATATTCATGATGGTTGCCTTATATTGGATGGTGAGATTCGTTGTGGAACAAGGAAGGTGAACATCTAACTTAAACTTTTTATGGTGCGCCCTGTTTGGTCGGTTAATTTATCTTGTACTTACGTTTTAAAAAAAAAAAAAAATTAATATCCAAAGTACATACAACTTCAAGCATTTTTCTCTTTATCCCTCTTCTTCTTCTTTTTCTTCTTCTTTGTGCAAGCAGGTTTTAAGGTGGTGTACGGTATTTTATAGTAGGGAGTTGTTGTGACGCTCCTTTCTTTTCTACCGGCTAGGGTTTCTTCTTATTCTTCTTCTTAATTGCAAAATAGGTTTTTTTAGATTTATTGTTGTTGTTTTAATAAATTGATGATTGGGATTTATTATTTATGATATTTAGAGGTTATGTTTTAAATTTGAGCTCATTTGGAGTAGATTTAGGTGTTGAATCGTTTGTTGGATAGTTGAAATTCAAAGAACAAATTTATGTTTCCGGACAATTTGTAATTCAGACCTATTTTGGCCTTAAGTGCATGAAAACATATGTTGTACTTCAAGTCTATTTGGCCTTAAGTGCTTCTTAAGTGCAATTTTTTCACTGACCTATTTGGTCTTAAGTTCATGAAAATATTTGTTGCACTTCAAACTTATTTGGCCATAAGTGCATCTTAATTGGCCTTACGCGCATTGCACTGCAAATTAAAAAAAAAATTCAATCAGGCCCAATAAGTCAATTGGCCATAAAGTGAGTTAGCATATTTTTTGTACAAAGTAGGTATAAGTTCAATGTGACCCCAAATTGGATATTGATCACGCTCAACTATGTCTATTAATAGACTAAGCGGGCGTTGCAAATATAATATGAGTATTTAGCCCAGAGTCGAATCTCACAGGGAACAAACGTATCAAATGTTGTTGTTAGATTTACTCTATTCTCAGTAATCAACTTCCCAAAAGTTAGGAATATCACTTTTTGGTATTTTTTACTTCTACAGCTGAAGAATTAACAAACTAAAATACAGCTAATGTTTAGATGTAAGCAGATGCGATAAAGGTCTAAGGTTATGGTTTTCCCCGTTGATGAAATCCATTCTTGTATATTTCCTATAGTTTTGCTTTAGTTATCTCTATCAATCATGAACACTCCAGCTATCATAAATCTTTCTCAAGTAATTATGATAACCTATTAGACGCACTCTCTCAAGTTACGCTAGCTAAATTTCATTACAATTCACTTTAGATTGCACCCAAGGTATCGTTATCTCTAATTCGACCTTTAAACCCTCGGTTATGGATCTCTCCTATACTCCGGGAGTGATGTTGTTAAAACAATTACCTAAATATGCACTCTCTCTCTCAAGTAGATACATACTAAATATGAACAGTTAATTGAGGTACCTTCAATCAACTACAACAAGAACGTAGTTGAATAGATAGAGATAGAAAACCAAACAAAACTATATTAATATCACAATAAGTTCATCCTCAACGGGTTCCACCAAAACCTTAGATTAAAGAAGTTAGATACTTATAATTGTATTGCAAACAACAAAAGAAATCGTAATCAATGGTAAAATCACAAGGAAGGCGGATGAGAATTGATGCCCAACTGCCCTCCTTGTCTCTTGCCTTTGCTCTCCTTGACTTAGTCTCTAAAACCTTGATAATCTACTCCTTTGGGCGAGTTGAACCTTATATAGATTAAGTGGATTGGTCCCGAACTTTCAGAAGTACCCTTCAGATTTATTTTTCCCGTCTGGACTAGCGCGGGCGTGCTAGTCTCGCGCTAATGCCCACGCTAATTGAGTTTAACACTGCCCGATAATTCACTGGACTAGCACGGGCGCGCTAGTCTCATGCTAATGCCCGCGCTAATGGGCTTTTATTCTGCCACAAGCGCTTCCATCCTTCAAGTTGTCCATCAAATATCCCACGGAGCCTTTCTTCTTCAATTTTCGCTCAAATCACTATCCTAAATCCTCACTAGTGCATTTAAATCCTGCGAAATACAAAAATCACGATTAGAGACAATTTATCATCATTTAATAATCTTAAGACAGTGAAGCATCATTAAGTTAGAGCATAAACATACGTTAAACTACGTGAATTTAGCCTGTTATCAACACCCCACACTTAAATCATTGCTAGTCCTCGAGCAATCCACTATATCCTACAAGGTTTCTTTCATCAAGCAATTCCCTACAGTATCACACCACGAACATTTTACAAGTATTGTACCTAGTTGTGTAACATCTATGCTTCAAGTGGAAACTCTCACATGCCATTCCATACTCTTACTTCCTCAAAGTACTATGCACAGAGCTCAGGACTTACCTTTCCGTCATGAATCACATGCCCTCACATCACACAATCGAGAGTAGTTCCACAAGAGTAATATTAAGAACAAGTAGGAACTTAAAGTAGAAAGAATTCACTCACTCTCGGAAGGAATATTCATCTTTCACAAAGATACACCATAGACTTGCCCGTAGTGTAATACTCTACTAATCGAGTCCATTTAGTCTAAGATCAATTAGGTCTTCATTTGGTTGTAGTGTAGGCCAAGGGACGGGTAGGATATCTTTAGATATAGTGACTAACCTCCCTAATCACTTTTAATACAACTACTGTATCTTTCATCCCATTCTTATGTTTGGCCAGAATTTCCACCACTCTCTTTGGTTTATCCCCAAAATTTCATTAGGCGCATTTTTCTCCTCCTCAACTCACCACCTATCAAGGACTGTATTTATTCATTGTCCTTCTTTCTTACTATTTTTATCCCAGTGGTGTTCATTCTTTATGCTTCGCACCATTCTTCCTATTTCGCTTATTCCACTCAAAAACCATACCACCACCCCACACTTAGACTTTTACATGTTCTCTACAATTCAAGTGTTTATAGGAGGTACAGGGTTCAAACAGTCAGGCTATTCAAACAATTGTGTATGGTTTGTAATGTGGTTGCCAACAAAACAGACTTATAAGCTCAAAGGGGTTAACTATGGTGAATTGCAATCAGGTGGGTACATATTTATGTCTGGCTTAACAAAGAAATGCATATATCACTTCTAAGACTGAACAAACTTACTATTTCGCTTTGCACACACACGGGGCAAGTTCTAGGTATCAAATGTGGACATAGAGTACAATGTAAAATACTTTACACACACATGTCACGTTATTCACTCCAAATTGGTTCATCAAGACACTCCATTGAGCATTCAAGTCTGTTACAATATGCAAAATTAAGGCATTCTACAAGAGTCAACCAATGAGCCTACGCGTCACACTCTAGGTTCTTTGGTGTTCGGGTGTAACACACTAAGGGATGCATCTCTTTGCCTAAAGGAAACTTAAAAACTAAACAACAATAAAAAGGAAAACTAACTATACCCGGTGCAAGCTAAACCCTTGGAAAAGAAACGTGGTCAAAAGAAAAACTAAGGGGAAATTGCTACACTACCTAAAAAGAAAATAAAAAAATCTTTTTGGTGTTTTCTTTGGACTAACTTCCCTCAAGAAAACTGCCTAAGTAATCCGTCATCAGGAAGAGTCCACTACATTTTTTTCTTTTCGTGATCGACTTAGACCCTCAAGAACCCCGTCGAAGGGATCCGTCGTCGGGCCAAGATGCCTTAATTGATTATACTATGTACAACACAACCAAAACAAAAACGGCCTTAAACAAAACTAACAAAAAGAAAACATGAAGAGCAACTACAATTCTACCAAGTTAAACGAAAATTAAAGCAAACAAATAACAAGTGTACAACATACAACAAACAGGGAATCCTTCCCCCACCCCACACTTATAATGAGGACATGTCCTCATGGCCAATAAAAATACAGAGTAAGGTAAGGGGACTTCCTTGACAGCTCAATCTTGGTCGGAGGCAATTCCTGGGTCCACGTTGCAAGCACGACCCAGGGCGCGTAGCCAGCCCATAATTTTCTTTTCTGATTTTTTCTGATGGGTAGCCATTTCATCAACTCTGGTCCCCAGTTAAGTCACTGAGGTCCTCAACCCGGCCATGTCGTGCTCAAGGTGATCCAAACGCTGTCCCCGACTGGCCCTAGACGGTCCACCAATATCTGCAGCCTGCGCCTGAACGGGCTGCTCCACCTTCTTATGCTCAGTTCCTTTTCTCCATGTTGAGGCTCCCCCTCCGCCTCATCTTCCTCAGAGTCATGCCCTTCCAATTCCTCATCCGCCGCCACTGCTTCCTTGCCCGTAGTAACTCTTTCATCTTTGAAGGGATACACTACTAGCACCCAGCCATCTATAGCAAAGTCGCATGGCACCCCAGCCGCAGCGCACAATCGAGTAACGAGAGAAGGGTAGAAGAACCCATACCTTTGGACCTTGCAGCGGATAAACATCTCCTCTTGAATGACCTGGGCCACATCGAAAGGTGCATTTGTCATGAAGCACCAAATCAAACACCCTCGAGGAATGTTCACCTCTGAGGTGTTTTTGGAAGGCAAGAGTCTATTGTTGATTAGGTAAAACCAATATTTGGCCTCAAACTTTAGGTCCGAAGAGTGGAATTTGTTCCCATATTTGTACCACTTCAATGCGACGCCCGGTTGACAGATGGTCGGGGTGAACCTATCCCGGGTAGACCAGTTTTTGCCATTGTCCTGGTAGGTATCCACATACCCCTCCGGTAGTGGAGGTAGCCTGTACATTGTCCGGATGTTCTCCACTGAGGCATTGACCTGCCTCCTCCGCACTGTTACCACATAGTTTTTGTGCTCCGGAGCGTTGACATAAAATTCCTGGACAATCATGGCATTGGCCTCATCGGGCTCCTCAAAGAAAAAATATAGGTGACATTGCATTAACACCTCATACATTCTAGGACAGTTCATCCTGATGGTGTCAGAATCCATGACCTGCTCAGGTAAAGCTGACTTATCTTCTTTTTCAGTGAACCTGTCTCGAGCCTTGGCTGAGACAAACTTGTGGCTATTGAAAGGCCTAGAGTCAACTGATTTTCGTAGCCTTCCGGTAGGGCACATGCTGGTTGGCTCGAGGAGGAGCCAGTGGTTTGAAGCTTGCGTGGAGGAATTGTACCTACAATAAGCACAATATTAGCTCAGTACAACATGGTGACCCAACTGGGGTTACTCATACTTCACCACGCAATTGGTCACATCAACTCCCTCCAATGGGGCGTTTTTACAAACATGTGGTGGGAATTAAACACTTGAACCCCAAATTACACAATATTGGATATGAAGCACCACCACACTACCCCAAACAAAATCACAACAACCCTACCCCACTTATTAGCAGTTGCAAGTACAAATCAACTACTACGAAGTATTTCTACCAAATAAGAAGAAGCTACAATTTTTTTACACAAGGAAAAAGGGAAAAAAGAGAAAAAAAAACTAAGTTAAAAAATTAAAAGAAAATTAGTGGGGTGATACATACCTGTAGAGATGAAAGAGCGAGATAGAGTTATGGGGGTTGAAGAAGACTTGGACTTGGGTTGCTTGAAATTTGCAGAGATTTGCTTGAGTTTTTTTTTTTTTTTTGG
>ML287939.1:19148-65568 GCA_005239495.1 Nicotiana undulata
AATGGTTGTTTGTATTTGTTTTTTTTTTGGTGTGCAGGGGGTGGGGGGGGGGAGATGAAGAGGAAAAGAAGAAGAAGGGAAAGGGTTTATGAGAGGTTTGAGTTCTATAGTGAGATGGAGAGTGGGGGGAGTGGAAGGGGTTGGGTCGGTTGAGGGGGGAGGGGTAAAAAGTTAATTGGGTGGTTGGGAAAATTACAAAAAGAAAATAACAAAATAAAAAAAATACACGAAAAAACTTTTTCGAGACGGACTAACGCGACCTTAGAGCTAGTGTAGCGCGGACGCGCTAGTACAGGGGTCGAGAGGCAATGTGAAACCCCACTGGCGCGAGAGTAGCGCATCCGCGCTAGTGGCGAAGTCAGGGAGACAGTGTGAAACCCCTAGCGCGAGAGTAGCGCGGTCGCGCTAGTGGCGAAGTCAGGGAGGCAGTGCAAAACCCGACTAGCGCGACCGTAGTGCTAGCTTAGCGCGGGCGCGCTAGTCCAGGAGTGAGCAAAATTTATTCTTTTATTTGTTCTTTCTTGGCGTCTTGTGTTCGCCCATTTTCTCGCACACCTGCATATGTTAGTACTTACACTATAAACACTATATGTATTGGGTTACCTCCCAACCAGCGCCTTAGTTAAAGTCGTGGCACGGCAATTACAACAAGTCAATGGGTTGCCTCCTATGAAGAGCCCGATTTAACATCGCGGCACGACGCAGAATGAGCGCATTTAAGGCTCGCTCAACCTCTGAGGTTCAAAAAGATGCACCACAGACAACTCGCTGGTCTCATTCATCCCCACATACAATTTTAATCTTTGTCCATTAACCATGAAGGCATTGGACCCATCTTCAGTAGCAATCTCCACAGCACCAGAGGGAAACACTTCGACCACTCTGAATGGTCCAGACCATCGGGACTTGAGCTTACCCGAAAATAATCTCAGTCTTGAATTATAGAGCAATACTTTATCTCCGGGCTTGAAAGTGCGGTCCATAATGTTTTGTCGTGTAACCTCGTCATCCTCTCTTTATATAGCCTTGTGCTTTAAAATGCTTGATACCTGAATTCTTCCAACTCATGCAGCTCCGTGACTCGACTTTCACCCGCAGCATCAAGATCCATGTTCAACTGTTTCAGTGCCCACCAAGCTCGATGTTCCAGCTCTAGAGGCAGGTGACAGGCCTTTCCAAACACTAATTTGTACGAAGAAATACCAATTGGTGTTTTAAATGCAGTTCTATAGGCCCAGAGTGCGTCATCAAGCTTCTTCGCCCAATCAGTTCTTGTGGCGTTTATTGTTTTGGTCAGCACACTCTTGATTTCACGTTTTGATACCTCAACCTGCCCACTCGTCTGAGGGTGATAAAGTGTTTCCACCTTGTGGCGCACATCATACTTGGCTAGTAGCTTTTCGAAGACACGATTGCATAAGTGAGTGCCTCCGTCACTAATAATGACCCTTGGGATTCCAAAACGGGTGAATATGTTTTTCTTCAAGAACCGCACCACCACTCTTGCATCATTGGTAGGGAATGCTGCAGCTTCCACCCATTTGGACATGTAGTCTACAACAACAAGTATGTACTTATTGCCATAGGAGCTGACAAAGGGACCCATGAAGTCAATCCCCCACGCATCAAACACCTCCACTTCTTATATTGGATTCATGGGCATTTCATGACGACGGGATATGTTCCCCGTCCTTTGACACTCATTACAGCCCTTCATCAATTGGTGAGCATCCTTGAACACCGTCGGCCAGTATAATCCGGCCTCTAACACCTTAACTGTTGTTCGAACTCCTCCAAAATGTCCTCAATACGCTGATGCGTGACAAGCCTGCAAAACAGAAAATTGCTCTATCTCGGGGACACACCTCCAGATCATGTTATCAACACAAATTCTAAACAAGTGAGGTTCATCCCAATAGTAATTGCGGCAATCATGATAAAATCTTTTCTTTTGGACAGATGAGAGTTCATAGGGTTGAACACCACTTGCCAGGTAGTTTTCAATATCTGCATACAATGGCACATCCTCCATGCTCGCGGCGAGTAGCTGCTCGTCTAGAAAGATTTCCAGAATATCCTCTGCTTCTACTGCATTCTCAACACCTTCAAGTCATGACAGGTGGTCAGCGACTTGGTTCTCCGTGCCATTGCGGTCCCGAATCTCTAAATCAAACTCTTGCAGCAACAACACCCAACGAATTAGGCGCGGATTGGATTCTTTCTACTCAATCAAGTATCTGATGGCTGCATGATCAGTGTAAACAATCACCTTAGACCCAATCAAGTATGATCTGAACTTGTCAAAGGCGAACACTACCGCCAACATCTCTTTCTCGGTCACCGTGTAGTTTAGCTGAGCTCCACTCAATGTCCTACTTGCGTAGTAGATTGGGTGCATTATTTTATCTTTTTGTTGTCCTAATACGGCTCCTACTGCGTAGTCACTGGCATCGCGCATGAGCTCAAACGGTTGCTCCCAGTCGGGGGCAACGATTATCGGAGCCATGACTAGCAGTTTTTTCAGCTCCTCAAAAGCCACCCTGCAATTATTAGAAAACACAAAAGGGGTTATCTTTTTCAAGCAACTTACACAGAGGGTTGGTTATCTTGGAGAAATTTTTGATGAATCGCCGGAAGAATATGGCATGCCCAAGGAAGCTACGTATAGCTTTGACTGATGTGGGTGGTGGAAGCTTTTCAATCACATCTATTTTAGCGCGGTCCACCTCAATCCCCTTGCTCGACACCAAGTGCCCAAAGACGATCCCTTCTTGTACCATGAAATAACACTTCTCCCAGTTAAGCACGAGGTTCGTCTCAATGCACCTCTTTAGCACACGGGTCAGATTTTCTAGGCACTCATCAAATGAATTTTCCACTACTGAGAAATCATCCACGAATACCTCCATGATATCTTCGACCATGTCAGTGAATATGGCCATCATGCACCTTTGAAACGTGGCAGATGCATTGCAGAGGCCGAATGGCATTCTTCTGAAGGAAAATATCCCATAGGGACATGTGAAAAAGGTCTTTTCCCTATCTTTTGGGGCGATTGAAATTTGATTGTACCCCGAATACCCATCCAGGAAACAAAAGTGAGACCTCTCTGCCAGCCTGTCGAGCATTTGATCAATGAAGGGAAGTGAGAAGTGATCTTTCCGGGTGGCAAGATTCAGCTTTCTGTAATCCATGCAAATTCTTCAGCCAGTGACGTTTCTTGTCAATATCAGCTCGTTATTGTCATTCTTCACAACCGTCATGCCACCTTTTTAGGAACACATTGCACTAGGCTGGCCCAGTTGTTGTCAGAGATGGGGGAAATGATTCCCGCATCTAACCACTTGATAATTTCTTTCTGCACCACTTCCTTCATGTTTGGATTCAGCCTCCTTTGGTGTTCCCTAGAAGGTTTGCATCCATCTTCCAGGAGAATCTTGTGCATATAATATGCCGGGATGATCCCTTTGATGTCTGACATGGTCCATCCAATGGCATTCTTGCACTCAGTGAGTACCTGTAACAGCTGATTTGCCTGCACATCTAACAAACTTGATGAGATAATAACAGGTAGAGTAGAGTTAGGTCCAAGAAACGCGTACCTAAGATAGGTTGGCAGTGGTTTCAACTTCAGTTTGGGTGGTTCTTCCACAGATGGTTTGGCTGGCGGGCTCTGTCTTTTCTCTAAGTGTAATGGCTCAAACTCGAGAGCCCTCGGCCAGACCCCTTTTACCTTCAAGTGCTAACACCCATTTTGCCAATTCTTCCCCATTTACCTCCTCCAAATTCATCAACATGCAACAAGGGGGTCCTCAATAGTTAAGGACGCATCATCTTCCTCCACTATCACATCCACAACATCAATGAGAGAACAATTGGCGAATTCACTCGGTCGCCTCATGGATTTCTGCACATTGAATGTGATTTCTTCATCGTTAAGCCTCATCTTGAGCTCCCCAGTTTCACAATCAATGAGGGCTCTGCCTGTGGCCAAGAATGGACTTCCCAAGATTATGGGAATCTCCTCATCTACTCGACAATCCAGTATCACAAAATCAGCAGGGAACCCAAACTTCCCCACTTGTACCAAAATATCATCCAGAATGCCTGACGGTCTCTTCACCGTCCTGTCAGCCAGCTGCAGTAACATAGAAGTTGGTCTAGCTCTACCAATCCCCAGTCTCTTGTAAATGTCTAGGGCATGCGATTAATATTGGCCCCCAAATCGAAAAGTGCTTTGGCAAAAGCAAAATTACCAATGGTGCAGGGAATTGTAAAGCTCCCTGGATCAGACAACTTCTTTGCAATTAGTCGTGTCACTACAGCACTGCAAGTCTGAGTAAGGGTCACAGTTGCCAAGTCTTGGAAATCGAATTTTCGGGACATCAAATCCTTTATAATCTTTGCATAGCCAGGCATCTCCTTCAGAGCATCAATTAGAGGAATGTTTACCTGTATCTGTTTTAGCATATCCGAGAATTTTTTGTATTGCTCATCCTTTTGGTATTTGGCCAGCCTCTAAGGGAATGGGGCTGGCGGTCTCTTTTTCCCCCTAGTGATTTGGGACTTTTCTTTCTCTGTTACCACCTCAACTACCGGCTCCTGGGCTATCTCTTCTTCTTTGTCAACTTCACTCTACATATTGGGTTCTCCTTCAGCAGTTTGCATTGTTACCTTGGTCAAGTTTGTTGAATCATCAAGTTTAATCGGCACTGGTACCGGTGTCTTTGCCTGCCTACTTTCACGAGCTATCTCTTGTTCCAAGTCTAAGTCCCTGCCATTGCGGAGACTCACTGCCATCAGCTGCTCCGGGCCCTTGTCCTTAGGATTCACCTGAGTGTTTGCAGGCAAAGTCTCAAGAGAACGATTGTTCAAAGACATTGATATCTGGCCCATCTGCACTTCAATATTTTTAATAGCTGAATCGTATGCATCTACTCTCTCACTGATTTTCTAAGTTGACCCAATCACTTGTTGCCTCANGCCACATTACCATGAGGTATCATGGCCCCCATGTTTCCACTATTATGCTGCTGATGAGGTGGTCTGTATGGCTGAGCTTGTTGACCCCAATTATGTCCACCCTGTCTCTGGCCTCCATAGTTTGACACATAATTCATATTCTCCGGGTAGTGAAGATGATCGCAGTCTGCATTCCACTAATTACCAATTGGTTGACTAATGCAAGATGTGCATAAGCCCTCATTGGTAGCATCCACAATATGAACTTGTTGTTTCTGCCCTGACTCCTCTACCTTTTTCGTAAGTAATCTCATCTGTGTCATCAAAGTTGCCATATTTTCAGCAATAAAGTTGGATGGACCTAATGGCACTGAGTGAACGATTGGGGTAATAGGTGCACCCCTGGTCATCCATCCTGAATTTTGTGCCATTTTATCAAGTAAAGCCTGGCTTTCTCTTCACGTCTTACTTAGGAATGCTCCACCAGCTGAAGCATCAACATTAGCTTTCATACCATCAGCCATACCCATATAAAATCGCTGCCCCAACATCTGTTCTGGAATGCCATGGTGAGGACAGACTACCAGCATCCCTTTAAACCATTCCCATGTCTCCTGCAATGTCTCCATAGGCTTCTGTCTGAAGCTCAAGATCTCATCAATTTGTTGCGTTGTCTTGTTTGGTGGATTGAATTTATTAAAGAATTGCTTGACCAACTCCTCCCATGTAGTAATAGAATTTATAGGGAGTGAGTTGAGCCAAGTCTGGGCTACTCCTGTCACTGAGAACAGAACAACAATAGCCTTATTGCCTCCGGAGTGACGTTTGGTTGCCTCTGTGTCTTGCAGATCGACAAGAAGTTCTTCAAATGTTGTTGGGGATACTCAATGTATGACCCCGAAAACAGCCCATTTATTCTGCAACAAGTGCAGCATATTATTTGTGATTTGGAAGGACTCAACTTCTATATGCGGGACCATGATCGCGGTGGCTAAATTCTCCATTGTGGGTTGTGCCCAGTCATATAAAGGCACCTCAGGTGTAATGGGCACCCCAGGCGCCGCAATATGTCCGGCTGGGTCAACCACATATTCCCCATTATTATTGTTGTTCCTGTCATTCAGGTCTACCATGTCTGTTTCAATGTGTTCAATGAGTGGTTGTTGCTTGCTTTTCCGGTTGGCCCTGTTCAAGGCCTTGAAAACTTTTTCGGGGTCTGGTAAGGCTTCAAATACTTCACCAGTTCTCGATGAGTTTCTAGGCATGCACCTGTACAACCGATTCAGCAAACGTTAGATTTTCAATATATGAAAGAAATCAAAGAAAATTGACTACACTTAAGAATTTTGTATTTTCCTCCAACTACAAATGATAATACTGTTAATTCCCCGGCAACGGCGCCAAAATTTGATCACGCTCAACTATGTCTATTAAAAGACTGAGCGGGCATTGCAAATATAATCTGAATATTTAGCCCAGAGTCGAATCCCACAGGGAACAAATGTATCAAATGTTGTTGTTAGATTTACTCTATTCTCAGTAATCAACTTCTCAAAAGGTAGGAATATCACTTTTTGGTATTTTTTACTTCTACAGCTGAAGAATTAACAAACTAAAATACAGCTAATGTTTAGATGTAAGCAGATGCGATAAAGGTCTAAGGTTATGGTTTTCCCCGTTGATGAAATCCCTTCTTGTATATTTCCTATAGTTTTGCTTTATTTATCTCTATCAATCATGAACACTCCAGCTATCACCAAATCTTTCTCAAGTAATTATGATAACCTACTAGACGCACTATCTCAAGTTACGCTAGCTAAATTGCATTACAGTTCAGTTTAGATTGCACCCAAGGTGTCGTTATCTCTAATCCAACCTTTAAACCCTCGGTTATGGATCCCTCCTATACTCCAGGAGTGATGTTGTTCAAACAATTACCTAAATATGCACTCTCTCTCAAGTAGATACATATTAAATATGAACAGTTAATTGAGGGTCCTTCAATCAACTACAACAAGAATGTAGTTGAACAAATAGAGATAGAAAACCAAATAAAACTATATTAATGTCACTATAAGTTCATCCTCAACGGGTTCCACCAAAACCTTAGATTAAAGAAGTTAGCTACTCATAATTGTATTGCAAACAACAAAAGAAATCATAATCACTGGTAAAATCACAAGGAAGGGGGATGAGAATTGATGCCCAATTGCCCTCCTTGCCTCTTGCCTTTAATCTCCTTGACTTAGTCTCTAAAACCTTGATAATCTACTCCTTTGGGCGAGTTGAACCTTACATAGGTTAAGTGGATTGGTCCCGAACTTCCAAAAGTACCCTTCAGATTTATTTTTCCCGTCTGGACTAGCGCGGGTGCGCTAGTCTCGCGCTAATGCTCGCGCTAATTGAGTTTAACACTGCCCGAAAATTCACTGGACTAGCGCGGGTGCGCTAGTCTCACGCTAATGCGCTTTTATTCTGCCCCAAGCGCTTCCAGCCTTCAACTTGTCCATCAAATATCCCACGGGGCCTTTCTTCTTCAATTTCGCTCAAATCACCATCCTAAATCCTCAATATTGCATTTAGCTCCTGTGAAACACAAAAATCATGATTAGAGCCAATTTATCATCATTTAATAATCTTAAGACAGTGAAGCATCATTAAGTTAGAGCATAAACATACGCTAAACTACGTAAATTTAGCCTGTTATCAGATATATATATGAAAATGTCCCAATTCTAACGCCCGTGTGGTTGTTCAAAATGTTTTAATGAAGTACGGTGAACCAATTGATATGTTAGCTTGAGATTATAAATACAAGAACCGAAGAAAAATAAACACGTACAGTGTGAGTGGAGATCTTTACACAAATAGCCAGCCATATTAATTATTTATTTTTTGTTATATACATAAATTATACATTGATTATACATAATTAAACATATATAACACATAAATTATGTATCTATTATACTTGCGCCGATTATTTTTAATTTAAGTGACAGGTTGGCGGCTATTTGGGTTTATTCTACGATATGGTGATGGGAATAGCTGATTATTCAATCAGGGTCCAAGTATATATGACCGTTACCCAGATCAGGGTCCAAGTAAAGAGACAGAGAATCAGGTTGAGAAACCTGAAATAAACTCTGCCCCAGATCACTAATCAGCCAAACGGAGAAGCAACTATGGTAGGTGGAAGGACATTAATATACAAGTGCATATGTGGTATTTTATTAATGCAACTGATAGGGAAAGGACTTCCTGCTCTATTTATTAAACAATAAAAATATAAGAGGCAAGGAAAAGAAAACATTTACTACTATTTTATTAAACTGCTGAAATTTAAAACAAATATCTCACCAAGAAATCTAACAGGTTGGCAGTTCCAGATTGTGGCTACTAGCCTTAAACATTTTGGTGAAAATTGAAACTGGCAATTAAAAAAATAAGGAATAAAAGATAAAGGAAAAAAAAAAACACAGTTAACAACTGACAACAACATACCCAGTATTATCCTACACCGTGGTGTCTGAGGAGGGTACTGTGTACGCAAATCTTACTCCTACCTTGTGAGGATAGAGATGTTGTTTCCAATAGATCCTGGGCTCAGGAAAACATAAGCATCACATTAAAGAAAATATAGACAAGAAGGGACCGTACCAAAATGTCATATAAAAGCAAAATAAAGACAACAAGATAGTAAGGTAATCAACAATGAAAGAAAATAACATTTTGTCAAAAAAAAAAAAAAAAAAAAAAACAACCCACAAAAAACAATATNAAAAAAAAAAAAAAAAAAATACTACCCACATAAAGCGATATTGCGTGCCAATACTATTGTTATGGACACTCAAGACTTCCTACTCTACTACCCCAATCCTCGGCCTCCATACCTTCCTATCAAGGGTCATATCCTCGTTCAACTGAAGTTGCGTCATGTTTTTCCTAATCACCTCTCCCCACCTCTTCTTTGGCCTACCTCTACCTCTTCGTAGGCCCTCTAATGTCAACATCTCACACCTCCTCACCGGGGTGTATGTGCTCTTCCTTCTCACATGACCAAACCACCTAAGTCGCGCTTCCCGCATCTTGTCCTCTATAGGGGCCACACCCACCTTGCGAATAACCTTATTTCTGATCCTATCTAACCTGGCATGCCCGCACATCTATCTCAACATCCTCATCTCTGCTACCTTCATCTTCTGGACATGAGCGATCTTGACTGGCCAACACTCATGTCACGACCCAAACCGATGGGTCGCGACGGGCACCCGGTACCTTACTCAACCGATTACCAATATAACTTATATTCATGTCATACTATCATAGATAACCGAACCGGAAGGGTGCTGCGAGACAAGTAGAATATAACATGTGATACCAACTTATACATAAGACATTCGGACTTATAAGACCAAAATAACCGTTAGTATACTGAATATAGGTCGGCAAGTTCATACAATCTTTTACGTACATGACATCTGTCTACAAGCCTCTAAGAATATGTAATTTTCATAAAGGTCGGGACAGTATCCCGCCATACCAAACGATACACGTCTAAATCATACTAACCAAACAAGCAACTCCGAAGCAAATGGAGCGCACCAACATCTTCCGTTGAACTGATAGCCTACTTGGAGGGCTCTCGGCCTGTCTATCGGGATTCGCGGGCATGAAACGTAGCGTCTCCAATCAAAAGGGACGTCAGTACGAATAATGTACTGAGTATGTAAGGCACATAAATAAGTACATAACTTTGGAAGAATTATAGAGTAAATGACTCAACCTGTAAGTCTAGAAAACTTTGTAAATCATGAAATACTTATAGTGTCATGCATATGCGTATGAATGTCATGTCGTGCATAGGTACATGTCTCATAACATCATCAGCCTCTGAGGGCATCCCATCATATCATCTCGGCCACTAGGGGCAAATCATCAACGTATACCAGCTGATCAGGTGGTGGTGCGTATATAACGCCATAACCTTTACCATATCCCATATATATATATATATATACATACATATATATATACGCGTATATAACGTCATCTGGTCATGAGTCAATGTGCATATGTAAATGCATGAAATGCATATGAAATACGTTAATAAAATCTCTCGGTACGTCGTAAGGCCATTATGCCTCTGATTAATATCATGAAATAAATTTTACCAACTTACATATTTCTGAGACCCATGAACAGATGATAGAATAATATGACACATGGAAGAATAAGAATATACATATTTCTAGCATTTCTACGAATAGAGTATTTATGGAAGTTGTACATTTTCTCATCTCGTTTGCATCGTATGGATCATGTCAAAAAGAAAGAAGGGATAATCTTAATATACCTGAGCCGATTCTCCCAGAATGACAAGTCACGTTGCTATTACAAAATTCAAAATTGCCTTGCTAATCCGAAGGTTTGGATGTTCTTAGTTTCCAATAGGAATTTGGCTTAACAAATATGTCCACTGATCATAGCATCGTCAAGCACTCAACCTGACATTAGAGTGCATTATTCTTGGCTTTGCTTAGTGACATCTCTTATTATGGAATCATGTAAAATCCTATTTCATTATTATCATTCAACAAGTCAAGTGTTTCAGGAATATGATTGAGAATATCAAAAGCACCACAGATTGTAGTTTGTAGATGTTGCATTAGTGAAGTTGTAAGCCTATCTATGAAAATGTTTTGTAATAAAAGTCTTTGAGGTGTCTTGAACTTAGTGTATTAGAATGCCACTTCATAAAGAATGACTATGAGTCATTGGCTTAATAAGTGGCTTGTTGCCACGTTTTTAGAAGGGTGGGGTGAAGATTATTAATCTTTATCTACTTATTAGGTAATTAGGTAATGTCTCGTCATCCGGTAATTAACTAATTACCCGCATAATTAAGAATTATCTTAATTTATTTAAGATTTTACTTATTTTTAATATACTTTATATATTGTACTACCGTGGTTATATGGTACCTTATATGATACTAGTTCATAATTATCGGGTATTATCGCTCAACCCGTATTTTATCCCATATGCCAAACATGGATGAAAATTTATTTTCTTTGACTTGCTTCCCCTCTCACCTTCACGAATTTACTCATTCTTGTTTGAAGTAGCATAACGCTTATAATATCAAAATAAATCCCATTCCCGATCTTACATTGATAAACTTACGACGAAACTTAAACATACAAAAATGCGGAATGTAACAACTCAGCCCCATACAATATTGTGTTGGATTATATATCGTAGCAAAAGTAATTATAGTATCATATTCACGTGTGAATTAAACAATTAGCACATACAGAGATTATTCAAGTTACCTCTTGAAGCCTGAGCAAAGCAAATCGATATCCGTCTCCAGTTTCAGAGTTGCAAGACCTCAGCCAACTTCCACAGTCTTCTAACGTGTTACCCAAATAATATACGGAAAAAGAGAATTTCGGGTGGGCGGAATTCAAGGAAGAAAAACGAGTGTTTTTCCAACGCAAAAAATGGCCAGCTATATCCCATGGATATATATACCTACGTTTTTTTAAGGTTAAAGCCCTTTACCAAAATCTGTTAAGTTTTCTTCTTCTACTAAGAAAATGTTTTCTTTATTTCCTATTATTCAGGCACAATAGGGACAACATAATTTAATTAACAAAGCTTCCTATTATGGAATTAATTTCTACCATAATAAAGTACGAATTATTCCACTAAACATTCGTAATTGCACTCCTTAGTTCAATTTCAAAATTTTTCCATAGAACCTTATTTAACTCCTCATGTTAAGATTCAGATACTAACCGATCAAATTAAATTACTGACAATTTAATTTATTGATTACTTCCTTTAGACTTTCGTTTAACTTATTTCATGTGTCGGATACAAAATCCACCAGACACATGAAAACTTATAAGCTTTCATAAATGAATATCACCAATCTCAAACCGAGACATAGATTCCGTCAACTAATTATTACTTTGCCAATGTATATCATTATTGTCCAATTTACCAGGCTTATTGACTCACGAAAGAATCTCGTCTTTTAATAAAACCAAACAATAAATGACATACACAATTAATAATAATTATATCAAGATTAAAAGTATAAGTACATTGAATGGACTTGAGAAATTATTTTATTAAGTCAGTATAAAATATTTATCTCTACTTGATTCGTTCAATACATACAAAATGTACTAGCACAAGAAGTTGGAACTAGACCATTCCCATAATCAAGATAAATTACTTTTAATCTTGTGCTACAACCATTCCGACAGTTTGTCCAATTTCATCATTAGATTGTGAACATAAACTTTATGACTTATAAGAACCGATGATTTAAGATAATCTTCTGTGTATAAGCTAAACTCTATACACTAAATCATCTACTATATAAGCAACGGACACACAAACCAATACATCATCTATTTAAAATAAAACTTTATTGAATTAAATAAGTAAATAAATAATTGTTCCATAAAAAATACTATAACAATACTCATGGTTTATAGTATATCCTATATATTGTTGGACTAACCACCACTCTGTAGAACTTACCTTAAATTTCGATGACACCTTCCTGTCACATAAAACATTAAAAGTGAGTCTCCATTTAATCCATCCTACCCAATACAATGTGTTACAACTGAAAATAACTTTATTTCTTCTTTTGGTCCTATCAAAAAACAATATTGATATTGCGGTGTTACGCTCATAGAGGGACACTGATCACTTTTATAATTATCGCATATTTGTGTATATCGGTTAGTTAAAAGTAAAAAAGAAATGAAACAATCTTGTTGCACAATCACATCATGTTGAAATTTTCTAATTATATTGTAATTAATCAGTGCTTTTCTTTAAATAAAAAAAGAAGGCAAGTCTTGTTGATAGCTGATCATGTTGCAAATTCGAATATGATTAGGCTGAATACATACAGAGACACTTAAAGTTGGCATGATTATTCATTTAGACACATAAACTCAAGGGTATTTCTATTGAGCACTTATACTATCCAAAATTTATTCCAATTAAGCACTTATTGCTGAGTTGACACATAAAGTGAGTTTCACCCAATATAAGCGCGTGAAGGCCCCGTAAAAACAATTTTTTTTAAAAAAAATCTTTTTTATTTCCTTCTTCTTCTTCTTCTTCTTTCTCTCCACCACCATTTCCACCATTCCCCTCCATTTTCACCATTGTTGTGCCTCCACCATTGATTTATTTCCTTCTTCTTCTTCTTTCTCTCCACCACCAGCCGCCGCTAAACTCCCCCCTCCTCACCACAAAACCCTCCGCCACCCTCCTCTCTAACCCCCATGGCCGAACCCTTCTTCTCCACCTCACCCATCCCCAACCGTCTCCCTTCTACAAGAGCAGCCCTCCTTATTGATTAAAACTTAAATGAATCTGAGTTTCTTCATTTCAAATGGAAACACCATTAATGAGGTATTTAAAAAGCTTGAAGGTTTAAAATGGGTTACTTGATTTGATGAAAGTTTGAGAAATTAATATTGGAGTTGTCTTCGGGTCGTCATGAGGAATCTTTAGCTGAAATTATAACAAATTTGGAGGAGTTTCTCTTAAAAATTTGGATCAAAATTGTGCTTGGAATAAGAACACACATGAAAGTAGGGCTGTGCACGGATCGGATTGGATCGGATTTAGCACATTTCGGATTCGGATTTCGGATTTCGGATTCTAGAAAATGCAATCCGAATCCGATCCGAATTATATCGGATCGGATTCGGATTTTAAAGTTTGGATCGGATCGGATTTCGGATCGTAAATGCCTCAATGTTGCAAACTAATATGTATATTTTCTTTGTAAAAGAGGCAATGCATTAAGAAAAATTCATGTTTATACAATTATGAGAGTACTATGGCGCCAATATAGCTAACTCTAGCAATTGTAAAGGTAATAACTTGGAGGAAGATGTAAAGAAAGTACTGACTATCCGAAATTAAAGTATAGTATTTATACATTGCCTAATAATTTCGGATTTCGGATCGGATCGGATTAAAATATACCAATCCGAATCCGATCCGAAATCCGAATTTTTTATAAACACAATCCGAAATCCGGTCCAATCCGAAATCCGAAATCCGAAAGTGAATGGATCGGTTCGGATTTCGGATATCCGATCCAAATGAACAGCCCTACATGAAAGTAGTGAAGAACTTTACTTTTTTTAACTCAAAATAACATATTTCCTTTTTTTTATTCGTCATTCGCCACGTCAGCAGCGAGTGCATTGCATAAACTTTGTAAGTTTGGCTGATTGTCAAAAAAGTGCTTAATTAGAATAAGTTTCGGATAGTATAAGTGCTTAATAGAAATACCCTTGAGTTTAGGTGTCTAAATGAATAATCGTGCAAACTTTAAGTGTCTCCGTATGTATTCAGCCATATGATTATATCTGTTCTTCTTGGTATTACCATAGGCCTTTTCTACTTTTCTAAATACTAATATGTTCCAAAACATTATCTTTTACTGAAAAAAGCATTTTTGACCCTTGGATGGCTGAATATGTTAGAGCAGGCCCTGCTTGACCAATGATTGAACGAAAAATCTTCAAATCTGTACTTCCTTTTTATTGCTTCTTTATTCTCTAATCATTTGAACCCATGATTATAGAAAAGAGAACCTTTAAAGAAAATAGGACCCAATATTTAGTAGGCATTTGGACATAAATTCCAAGAATTCTTTTTTTAAATTTAAATTTCACTAAATTTTGATTGCTAGGTCATAATTTTTGTAACATATTTGGATGTATTTTTTTCAAAATCATGAAGCATGATTTATATCTCACAATTTGTAAACAATATCAAAATCACCAGATTTAATTATACTACTTGAAATAAACAATCAACCATGTTTGATTGGTATTACCTAGGTTTAATAACTGATTGAGGTCGTTTTATAAATTTCAAAAAATATAGGGTAAATTTGTAATACTTAAAAATACCAACTTTTCAAATTTTCAAATGAAAAACTGTAATCCACAGTTTTACAAGTTCGAAAATGCATTTTCAAGTTAAATTTGGAAAAAAAATAAAACTTTCATAATCAAACATTGTTTTGAAAATAAAGAAAAAAATTCTTATGTCCAAATGGGCTCTTAAGTAATGCAGAGAGGAATATTTACCAACCATTAGAACAATCATAACTCTGAAATCCATTCTTTACTTTGTGGGGCAGTTAAGTAACCGAAATAATTTGGGATAATATTACTTCCATCAATATAATCCCTATACTGACAAAAAAATAAAATTCCCCACATAACTTTGTATGCTAACCAAACAACTGACTCAACAAACCTAACAATACCAGACATAATTGCAAAAAATAGTTTACGGGTTGCACTGAATGCTCATCATATGCAGTTATACTTCAGATGGGAATAAATTGGAGAAGTATTACAAGGGAAAGCTTACCAAGAGAACCAGCGTACCATTTAAGAATAGCATAGATAGTTCAGTACAACTTTAGAGAGATCATAGAAAATATCAGACTACAAAGTTCAAACTACAGAACTTCTGTAATGACTGAGCCGGGAAATATATGGCAGTTTTCCCTTCGAACAAGGCCCAGAATATGATAACATGACATGAAATTTTTGCTGATTGTACTCTTTTCAAATGAGACTCCTTAAACGAGAAAGAATCATAACTAGGTCTTACATAAGTGAAAAAGAAGACCTTTGCAAACAAACGACGCCAAAATTTTGTTTATACAACTGATTCCTCTTAGGAGTCATCACTCATCTTTGCACTACTTCTTTGCACCACTGGAGGACTCAGTTTGTGGTTTAATTATATTTAATTGACCACCATCCTTAGTAGCAAATGTAGCTGCTTTTACTTCATTGCAGTGATTTATAAACTTTGTCAACTCCTGGTCACAGAAAAGAACAATGCAAAATAATGAGGCAAATGCAATCAATAACAAGCGCAATAGCTATATCAATTCTTGCTTTTGAGATAGATCTAGGAATTCCACTTAAGAGTTGCCACAAAAAATATTTTGAAACTCGACATCGCAAAAAATACCGCGATGCAATAGTAAAGCTTATTACATAACTAACTTATCTTACGTAGATGAGCATGGAGTTTTTAAAATTTTACTTATATGTTAGCAAAGGACAAAATTATTCAATAAGTACTTGGATAAGTTTATTGGAGGAAACTTCACATGATTGTCCAAGTAGAACTGTTTACCTGAATATAACCTTTACGGAGATGTGAGCTAAAGTAAAATACTGTTATATGTGGATTCATGTAAAACACTCGAAATCCCAAAATGGAAAGCATATCATACAAATTGAAACAGGCTAATAGTGGGAGTTGAACTAGTACTAAAACTTAAAAAGACCGGTGAAGCTGGAATATTGAATATCCTTTATGAGGTCAATCAATCCAACATGCTAAAAGGTTAATGCAAACACAATATGACAAAACAATCTAATTTTAACAATATCATTATAATATAGTTAATAGCTGCTTCCAAGTGACAATGAATAGATAGTTCTGCAAAAAAGCACATTGACACCGACTTAATCATTTGCTAAGAACCAGCAATTGAATTGTTAAAGCAATCAATGCCCAAGTTCCTTTACCAACAGAGTCAGCTTGTCACGTACAGAGGTACCACTAGTGGTGGCAAAATGGTTTAAAGAAAACAATTGTCCACTCACATATTATCCATTAAAAATGGGTTGGATAGTGAACTTTTTAAAAATGGGTCAAATATAGATAAAAACCATATTATAAACTTAGAAAATGGATAACCAATGGATAACTAATGGGTTTAACTTTTACATTTGTAAATCTTCAAATCGGGGGTTCCTTAAAAGTTTGAGAGACTAGAAATTCTCCCAAAAGTAATGATATTCAAGAAGCCACGAATAATATGGACCCAGTTATCCCATTTTTTCCGTATTAAATATGGGTCGGGTCGGATAATTTATCCGTTTTTGCATTACCCATTTTGACACATCCACATCCGACCCGACCATTTGCCACCTCTAGATACCACTATACATTGCCATCTCTAGATACCACTATACATTGCCATTTAGACCTGTATATCAGTTGAGCAAATGGTTTGACACTAAAATTTTAAAGTTGAAGGTACAGCTGAATAACTCTCTTCAACCATAGAAATCATGCCAGCGGTCAATAGTCTAAAGAAATTAATAAGTTTAAGGACTTTAACCTGAGCAATGGTATCTAAACAAAACAAAGCTGGATGTACCCAACACCAAGTAAAAAGAGAAAAGCAAAGAAAGTGCACTACATATTGTGCCGCCTACCATTCCCGTTCTCTCTGCTCCACTCCATCCTTGTGTCCAGAATATATGAAATCAGCATACTAATTCTTTGTAACCCTAAACTTAACCGCTTGTGGCATCTACATTTAAGTTAGGGGTGGGCATAAATTCCGAAAAACCGAATTCCGAACCGAACCGAATTAATTCGGTATTTCAGTTTCGGTTTTTTCGATATTTCGGTCTAATTCAGTATTAAATTTTCGGTATTTCGGTTCGGTTTTCGGTATTACAATTTTAAAATTTCGGTATACCGAATATACCAACATTTTAAGGACATTTTTTTTGGACCCTACCTATATCTACCCACCCAGTGCCCAGTCGGCCAGCCCAATTTAATTCCCATTCCCGTCGCCCCCCAAGCCCAACTGCCCAAGCCCAGTACTCTTAGTCTTAGGCTATTAGGTTAGGCCATTTTAATTTTTAGCAATTAGCAAATTAGGTTGAACCAACAACTCTCTCATCTTCAGTTCTTCTTCTTAACCAACGCATCCTTTCCCTGAAGGAGCCAAACCACCAGAGAACACAAATAAGTAAGTAAACACCATCTCAACATGCTTGTGCTTTCTACACTCTACAGGGAATTTTTAAATCCATTTTCTCCCCTCATATCCACTGCAAATTCCAATCAAAACGAAATAATCCAAATTACCATCAACGTAATTAAATTAAAGGGATACCTTTGTTTATCCTATATACCATAAAGTCCCTTCATTGTTATGCTATTTCACATTGGGTTAGAACCAGGCAATCAAATGTATGGCATGTGACAAAAATAGATGAAACCAATTCTTCGTATATAAATACACAAATCCATTTATGTTGTTCTCTTTGTCATCTCAATTCTTGAAACATAATATTCTTATTCTAATTCCAATTATCCCCTTTTCTTTCTTTGTGTATATAATGGCATAAACTGGAAGTTGAAAGTCTAGTATGGACTTAGTGGTTTTATATAAACATATATGAAATGGAACAGATCGAATTGTTTCCATATTGAATTTGTAAATCAACTACTTGTGTCTCTATCTCTCCGGTTAATTCAAAGGATTGAGCAATAACTTAAAAATATCACTAACTAGAAGAATACATGCTAGTAAAAATCTCAATTATGCGTTGTAATATGTTGGTATATCAATTTGTACATTTTCATATGTCCTTCTACTTCAAATTTATTTACAAGTATATTTATATGTTTTATGTTTTTTGATATGTTAAGTTAATGTACTTCTGGTTCAGCAACATATGAGAAAGTTTCCCCTCACGGCAGTGTGGCACTACGTTTGGATTTGGCAGCATTTTAATTTTCGTTTGGTATACACATAACACAATTGAATAATTCATAAACCGAATACTTTACCGAAACCGTACCGAAATAATTTGGTACGGTATTTGGTATATACAATTGATAAACCGAATACCGGAATACCGAACCGAAATTCTTAAATACCGAACCGAAATACCGAATGCCCACCCCTAATTTAAGTACCCGAAGGTTGCATAAAGAAAAACAACCTAATGTTTGAGCAGAATTGATACTTTTGCAAATCTACCACAGAAAAGCTAGGCCTGACCAGTCTGACGTCTTTCAGCTCTTTTAAGCAGAAAACAAACCCAGACGTGTTACCTACTATAGCACCCTAATCACTTTTTATTTATTTATCAGGAGCACGCTAATAACTTACTTAACACCCTCCTCAAACACTCTTTTTAGTTTTGTTTGCACCGGTCCCATGTTTCCTCTGGGAATACAGAATTAAGACACCAGACTAAGTGGACTATGAAACTCAAGGAAGCCCTTTACAATTACCAAAAAAAAGGAGTTTAACTAGCTACCTTTCCACAAACCTACCCCTACTATTAGACAACATTATAACATATTACATTTCTTGATGTGAACCATATATATGCATAATATTTGGCGAAAGAAATAAGCTTCAACCATAGATACACTGCTACCATTTTCCCCACTATCCTGAACTTAGTTAAAGCATAAAAGAAAAGTGACATAAGAAAAAAATTTACAACATAACTTTAGTCCTTTACGGGTCTAAGTAATTTTCCACTCTCTTCTACTCCTCTTAACTATTCCTACGAACATATGCCCACTCCTATTCATCACCAAAAACCACACCCCTTCCTCAAACCCAACCTCCACCACTATTACATTTGTATGTACTCAATTACTCGGTTATTGTGCTTGGATGATGTAAAATGTGTTCCAAGTTTTTTTTTCTTCGTTTGGTAAATTGTTTTAGTTCAAACTCTACTTTTGAACTTTTACATTCTGGTTACAGCAAGTGACATGAAGTTAACATCGAGATAATTTACCCCAGCTGGTGCAAAACAAGCTAGCAATTTATGCTAATTAAACACATAAATAACTCAAAATACCATAAATTATAAACCTAAAAATCATAAGGCATGGATGCGAGTACTCACCCGATCAACATCCATCTGCTTTGTATTCTTTGACGGCTTCACAGCTCTCTTCCCTTCAATTGAGAATAGTTGTAAGCCCCAAATTAATAGACGCTATTACACAATCAATGGGACAACACACAGAAGAAACAGATATATACCTTTGCGAATTTGAGGGGCTTTTCCATGACGACTAGGTACTGATTTCTTCTTCTGTTGGCCTTTGAAAAGACCTGCTTTTTGTGTCATTTTTTAACTCTCTTTCTCAATTGGTTTGAATGAATGCTAGGGTTTTGTGGGATGCTAGGGTTTATATTTGCCCGATTCGTGGAATTGCGGTTCTGAATGAAGTCATAGACCGGTTCGGGTCCTTCTATGTGGACTAACCGTACACCGATCTAGTTGATTGGATCTCGTTCTTGTTTTAATTTCTACTCTTTTTATTTTCGCTTTTCCACTTTTTATTATATATTTTCCCCTTTTTTGCAATGGCAGTTTACTATTCTCGTCCCACAGAGAATTAGTAAAAATTGCATTTAACTTATACCTGTTTTATTTTTTCGTTTGTATCCGTATTCATTTTTTGTTAAAAGTATTTTAAAAAGACGATTTTGCCCTTCAGGACTATTGATAAAACTGTAGACTGCAGGACAAAATTTCAGCATGTTTTGGCATGAAATTTTAACAAATGAACTAAATAACTTAAGCATGTTTTGTCTGAAGTTTTATGCTTTTAGCAAATGAACTAAATAACTTAAGAAGTTTTAGCAAATGAACTAAATAACTTAAGCATGTTTAGTCTGAAATTTTAGCAAATGAACTAAATAACTTCAGCATGCATTAGCAAAAACTCATTAGAAAATTACATATTGCAAGACAAATAACTTAAGCATGTTTAGTCTGAAGTTTTAGCAAATGAACTAAATAACTTCAGCATGTTTAAACTGAAATTTTAGCAAATGAACTAAATAATTTCAGCATGTTTAGACTAAAGTTTCGGATAAAAGTCACAGAAAAACTGAAGACTGCAGGATAAATAACTTCAGCATGCATTAGCATGAAGTTTTAATTTCAACATGAAACAACTTCATGCTACATTAGCATGAAGTTTTTAGCTTCAAGGTGAAAGAACTTCATGCAAGTGTGATTCTGAAGATGAATCTGGACAAGTTTTTGGTTTATTTTATAAAGCTGCTAAGAGGAGAGGATGATATATTTTTTCATGAATGAGGTTGCAGATCACGCGATTTATCAGGGATGTAATTGTCATATTATTGTGGAATTTTTATCAACAGGCTATCAGATCAATAATTATAAAAAATAGGGTACAAATTAAAAGGTGACATAAATATAAGGTATGGCTGCAAATCACACGTTAATGATCCAACTATTTAACTTTTTGCGATCATTTGAATATCAGCTTCTTAAATTTTTTGAAGAAGACAATTTACTTATTCAAATACTTCAAGAAAGGATAAAAATATAATGCTTAAAAATCAAAGAGAATAAGGCCCAAGTTTTCATCCAAATTAGATTATTGCTTACCTATACTCTTCCTTAAAAATTGACAACAAAAATATCCTCACCTTATCCAAACTTATCGCATTAATGGTTATTACTACTACTATATGCTGTAATGGAGCTTGTGCAGTTTGTAAACCTTGTCCCTAATATTAGAATAGCCTACATTATAGTTCGTTATCAATCGGCAAGGAGAAAAAATTATCTATCTCTTTCTCCTCCGATAGAGGTTTGAGTGTGTGACATCTACTGAACCAAAGTGAAGTTATCAACTTCTTTGCGGCACCGGCGGACTCAGGCTGTGGTTTAATTATATTTAATTGACCATCCTTAGTAGCAAAAGTGGCTGCTTTTACTTCGTTACAAGTGTGTGTATGGCTAAAAATGGGGAGGACAATTTTATGTTTATTACAAAGGCTGGTTCGTGTGAGATCTCAAGTATAGCTCGGGGTCCGATCTCGAAGTCTCTCTTACTTTCGACCCAAAAGGATACGGGCAGGGGATCGACATGGGAAACGACACGAAGTTTGAGGCGGACAGTTCTACGACGAAGTATAATTCCGTACTTAGGCATTAACTAGCCGAATCTATCAAGATCTTTGTAATAAATGTCAAAGTACTATATTGAGATTCTCCCTCCTATATAAAGGGGACCCTAGCCATTTTGTAAAGGGACATCATTAATACAAGGCATAAGAACATTCTCTGCTCTATCTTAACATTCTCTATTTCTCTCTACTAGCTCATTTACTCACATTTATTGCTTTTCATTTACTGCTCTTCATAAATAGCTCATTATTGATCATAAATAGCACACCACGAGGCCTATAAATCTGTTACAGCTTCACCGACCATCCGATATCGGCTCCGAACCCCGGTCTCAATGACCCTCGAGGCTAGTATCGAGCCTTCGACTTAAGGCGCTCCAATTTGCTTTTCTTCAGCTTTCTAATTGTTTTCGATCCATTATATCCTAACACACCTAATATCAACTGCTTAATAACTGGTATTAAGATAAATCGCATATTTTTAGAACCACTTAATCAAATATAATTGTAATTACCTTTTTTCGGTAAACAGTTTGGCACCCACTGTGGGGCTAAAAATAATTGTGATTATTTTAGTGCTAGTTCATTGAGAAAACACAAGTTGTTTTTCATGTTTTTTCTTGTCCAAGACCCTTTGATTTCATGTCAAAATGTCCAGCTCAACAAATGCATGCAAAAGTAGCACTTTTGGAGATTTCAGAGGGAATGATGTAAGCATCCTGAATGTTGGTGTATCGCCGCTAAGCCCTGACAGCACAACGGAACCGACTCCCGAGAACATAGACTCAAGTAACGACCAGCACAAAGATATTAATCCTCGCACCGACTGGAACGCGCACCGAAAAGGCCAGTGGGGAGAGCGAGAAACTGCTGCTCAAGAAAAGGGAGAAGATAATCTCCAAATGGTCTTCGAAATGCTCCAGGCGCAACAAGCAGCGATTACTCAGCTGCAAAACCATCAGAAAATTTCAAGCGCGTCAGCATCGGCGACGGATTCCTGAATTCGGCCCGTACCGAAAAGGTTGGAAAATATAGGACTAACGACCGATCCTGTCGTCATAAGAATACTCGAGGACCTCGCCATGGAAATAAAATCAAGACTCCCATAAAGAAAGCCAGAGCCACGGAGAGAAAGGTATCGACCCTGCATCAAGAATCAGAGGAGCGTCGTAAAAACCAAAGGCGCCCCGAGCCAATCCAAAAATGGACAAAAACAGGGTGGCAGACAAAGCTAGGTACGGTAGGCACACGGAACCGGCAAGGGTACCCAACCTACCCAATACAACTCCAGGGACGATGTTTCAGATATCATATCGGCCATGAGTAGATCTGTCAAAACGGGCAAGCCCAGCCCAAGCCTTGTGGGCTTTTAAATTTGGTGGGCTAGGACGAGCTGGCCCGCAATATGAATGGGCCTTAAAATGATTAGCCCAACCCAGCCTTAAGAGGGTCGCGGGCTGGGGCCGGCCGGCCCTTCAACTTTTTTTAGAAAATAGAATTTCTTTAAATCCTTGAATATTTTTTCGTGACGTAGTCGATTAATCATATAAACAACTTTTATTTACTTAGAGCGTACAAAAAGCTTGATATTTGACGAGGAATCTCGTAATTGAAATGTAAATTCTCTATATCTCTAGCTCTTCTTTTTAAAGTTACATGAATATTTTCTTAATATTTTTCTTTCATTTTCCTCAAATTCAAAGATTGCTTCAATAAGCTTATATGCTGAGGTTTTTTAATTTAGGATTAACATCATTTGCCGATTTCATCATTATAGTCCATAAAATTTTTAAAATTCCTGAAATTTGCTAATGGTCAAACTTTTTTGTATGTATTTAAAATTGTTCTTTTTCTATATTGAAGAGCGATTTAAATATTAATAATATATTAAAGTAATCCGAACTGATCATTGGTAGTTCAAAGTAATATTTTCTTTTGAAAAATTATTATTATTGACCACCTAAAACTTTTTGAATTCGTTATTAATCAAGCAAAAAAAAAACTAATTTTGTCATATTACATGCATATCGAAAATCTAGTTAAATTCTACTTGACATGGAAGGGTAAATGAGAAATCTAGGGTTGGGGTGGAGATTATAGGTAATAGTTTTTTAAATATTTAATAGTTAATTAATTTGAATTTAATTAGTTTTTAGCCCACGGCCCGGCCCAGCCTCGGTCAAGCCTCAAGGGCCAGCGGGCTGACTTGGTCCGGGCTTATAAGCCTCAGTTTAAAATGGGCTAAAAAAATGCTAGCCCAACCCTACCCTAGTAACGGGCTGGGTTGGGCTGGCCTCATGGGCCAAGCCCATTTTGACGGCTCTCCTTGAGTAAAATCAAAGACACCAGATGGACAAAACCCGTACTATCATATCCCTCGCAGATGGACCCTAACCTGACGTGCGAGTTCCACGGTACTCACAGTCATCGAACCAAGGATTGCAGGAACCTTCAAAGGGAAGCAGTTCGGTTAATTAGCAAAGGGTATCTGCAAAAATTCTCCAGCAGTCGAATCATGGACCTTCCCCTAGGAAGGGCAATAGCTCGAAAAGGCGGAGCAAGAGAGTCCCAACACTCCATATACATGATCATTGGGGGGAGCAACATCCCTCAGGGGCCCGTGATTAAACGGGCGAAGATATCAACTGTAGCGGTAGGACAGATTTGGAGCCACACAACCGGAGACATTCTTACATTTAGCGACGGGGATATCGAGACCCCGCCTCACCCGCATAATGATGCGTTGGTAATTTCCTTCCTCTTAAATAACGTTCAAGTTAAACGTGTCCTTGTGGATCCAGGTAGCTCGGCCAACGTAATTAGGACGGAAGTAGTGGAGCGGCTCGGGATGCTCGGCCGAGTCATACCTACCTCGCTAACTCTCAACGAATTCAACATGGTCGGCGAGACAACGAAATGGGAGATCATCCTCCCGGTCAACGTGTACGGGACAATCCAGAACACCAATTTCTATGTCATCAAAGGGGACATGAGGTACAACGCATTGCTTGGAAGGCCATGGATACACAAAATGAGGGCAGTGCCATCGACTTTCCACCAAATGATGAAGTTTCCAATGGAAGGCGGTATAAAACCCGTATATGGAGAACAACATGCGGCCAGGGAGATGTTCGTTATTCACAACGATCCACCAGCGCCAACGCCCTTCACCTCGGAGGAGCCGGAGGGAAGAACAACCCCCGAGGATGGCGAGGAAGATTTCCTCACCCTCCGTACCTTCGTCGCCCCCGAAGAATCGAATGCCACTAAATCAATAGTCGAAGAGCTGGTACACGCAGTCCTGTTCGGACACTCTTCGGATCGAAAGGTATACCTGGGAACGGGGTTAACCCCCGAACTCAAGAAAAGTTTCATTCAGTTCCTTACTGATAACATCGAATATTTTGCATGGTCCCATTTAGACATGACAGGGATTCCACTCGAAATAACCACTCATCGGCTGAGCGTCGACCCCAGGTTCAAATCGGAGAAGCAAAAAAGGAGGCCTCAATCCGAAGTAAAACACTCATTCATCAAGGATGAGGTAACGAAATTCCTCAAAATAAGTTGTATTAGGGAATTAAAATACCCCGATTGGCTAGCCAATGTGGTGGTAGTACCCAAGAAGGGGAATAAGTTAAGGATGTGTGTAGATTATAAGGACTTAAATAGGGCATGCCCTAAAGATTCATTCTCGCTGCCCAACATCGACCGCCTGATCGATGCCACGGCCGGGCACGAGACGCTCACCTTTCTCGATGCCTACTCGGGGTATAATCAGATTCAAATGAACCTCGAGGACAGGGAAAAACTTCGTTCATCACGAAGTACGGGACGTACTGTTACAACGTCATGCCCTTCAGGCTGAAAAATGCTGGAGCCACATACCAACGGTTGATTAATAAAATATTCGAGTGCCAAATAGGAAAGCCAATGGAAGTATACATTGACTATATGCTAGTTAAGTCTCTGCGCGCAGAGGACCATCTGACCCATTTGTAGGAAACATTCTATATCCTCAAAAGCTATAACATGAAACTCAATCCCGAGAAATGTGCCTTTGGGGTAGGATTGGGAAAATTCTTGGGCTTCATGGTGTCAAATAAGGGAATCGAGATCAATCCCGACAAAATCAAAGCCATCGAAGAAATCACAGTGGTCAACAATGTGAAGGCCGTACAACGGCTAATCGGGCGGATAACGGCCTTGGGAAGATTCATATCGAGATCGTTGAATAAAAGCCATCATTTTTTGTCCCTGCTCAGGAAGAAAAATAGCTTTGAATGGACCCCCGAATGCCAGAGTGCCTTGGAAGAATTGAAGCGGTATCTGTCGAGCCCACCTTTGCTGCACACCCCGAAGGAGGGCGAAACATTATATATATAATTGGCCGTGTTGGAGGTAGCGGTAAGTGGTGTGCTGGTTCGGGAGGAACAAGGTACGCAATTCCCTGTCTATTATATGAGTCGGACCTTGGGCGATGCCGAAACCAGATACCCTCTTCTGGAAAAATTAGCCCTTGCATTAATTAGCGCATCTCGGAAATTAAAACCTTATTTTCAATGTTGTGAGCATGTGATTTTTCCCCTACTAAATACTCCTACAAAATTTGATAAATAAATTAATTTTATAGATTTTTGTTGAATTTCAGTGTTTATTTTGTGAATTATTTGCATTGCATGGGCGTAGTTCATCTTTAAAAAAAAATTATTATTCTAAAGTGATAAATAATAACATAAACATTTTAGAACTTTTATTATTTGGCATAATTAGGTTTGTAATAAATAGTTGCATAATTTAGTCATTCTACTAGAAAAATTACAATATTTGTTCTTTAAATAATTATGGGTAAATGATTTTACTTTAATTAACTCAACAATTAATATGTAATTAGAAAAATTAATTACTACATTTTTTTCAAGGTTAGGTCTAATTTGAGTTAATTGATTAGCTTAAATTTGCCAAAAAGAAGTTTAAAATAGACTGGGCCAAATGACCCAGGCCCAAAATCCCTTCTCTATGAAACGTACCCAACCCAAAACATTACCCGGTCCGAACTTCCCCTCACCAAACGACACTGTATAAGGCTAGCCTAAATCCTAGCAGTTGATCTTCTCAAATCTAACGGTTGAGAACTGATCCCCTAATAATTATATAAGTGTCCTAAAACTATACCCCTCTCCCATTCACTTCCCCTAACCCCCAATGACCGACCCCTTCATCTCTCTCACTCCCCCCGTCCTACTCTGCCGCCCGGAAATCGCCTGCCGGCAGCGGAGCACCACCAAATTGCTTCAAAATTTTACCAGGCAGTCATCTTCTCTCCCGCTTTCCATATATCACACCGGTTTCCCTCAATTAATCCTACAAACTCTCAAATTCCAGATCTAAAAAACTGAAACCCTAGAGTTTGTCTACCGACCGATTCCAAGACCCCTAATGACTGAAACCTACATGAGTTGATAGCTCTTGGTGAGAGCTATCGATTCATGTGGGTTTGGACCATTTTCAAATCCCGTTGGAGTCCGACCACAGTCCGGAAAGCCGCCGAAATCTGGCCAAACTTTGCTCAAACTAATCGATATCCCCTTTTCTTCCTATTCCTATAATTAGTTTAGATTAAAATCGTGTTTAGTTTAGTTTTAAAAAATTGCCCTAAATACTACTGTTCCTTTCTGTTTTTCGTTAATTAATTCAGTTTAAAATTGCTTCCATGCCTGTCTAATTATATAAATAACTAGGTTAATCACTAATTAGAGTTTCACAAATGTTCTTGCTTAGGTAAAAGGTAAATTCTGATTTAAGGTTTATGACCCCATTAATTTCAGGTTTCCTAGATTTTCTTTTGATTCTTCTTGTTCTTTTCTGTTCTCTTTAAGAAGCTTATGTGTTAATTGATTATCACTTAATATAAACCTGCATGTTAGGTCTATTTGAAAGAGTAATTTAGATTGACCCTAATTTCATTATCCGACTAATTAGTCTAGTCACTTCTATGCATGATTTTATTGTTGTTAGGATCTCTACCTTTTCTTGTTGTTGTTTCCGAATGATTAGTCTAGTTTGCTGTTAAGTGTGTATTAGTTTAGGATTTCCTGACTTTTCTGGATTTGATTTGATTCTGAAATGTTAATCTTTGTGTATTTGTTTTTTATTTAGTCTATTTTAGTTGATTTTGTTTTCTGGTCTTAAGATAATCAATTTGGGTTCATATACCCCCTTTTCCCTTATCTTCCCTAATTGCTTAGATATTAAAATTAGTCACCCAGTCTTCTGATCTTTATAACCGAACTCTAAACTATTGTGTTAAATCCGTGACCTAATTAATTCATCCTAATGGTTAAGTGATGACTTTTGGACATAATTAGTTAACTTAGGCTAAGGTTCTTAAAATGGGTAATTGACTCCTAAATTAAGATAGCTAAGCCTAATTACTTAACTAAGCTAATCATATTATAACTTCACTTGATTTAGCTAAGTTTATGTCCAAAATGATTCACTTAATCTCACTTACTTAAGCTAATTTCAAGTCAATTTCAGTTCTTCATTAGTGCTAATCATCTAAATAAAACTAGTCAACTTAATAAACAACATAATCCTTAAAAGGTAATTTTAAGGGTACTAAAGGGTATTTTAGGTACTTCAATTGAAGAATCTTGGGTGTAACAACCCAAGAAACTTCAAGAATTAGGATAAATATCAAAAAGAAAATAAGAAAACATAAAATCAGATTTTTTTTAGGTAAAACAATAATTTTTAAAGGGGAATAGGGGTTGTAAATGAAGGAACATTCTACAAGGGGGTACATCTGTCCTATAGGATAAGAATGGACAGTTGTATCTGTACTATCTCAGATTTTAGGATAGGGTATATTTCTAATAGATGCCACCCCTAGACCCCTTATAAATAGGCTATACCATTCTCTGAAAAAGACACACATTAATACACAATAACATACTCTTTACACACATTACCACTATTCATCAACAGATTTTGAGAGATATTTTTCGGAAATCTCACACACACACACACTAGACTACTGTTATGAAAATACACTATTATTTTTTGAAAACACAGAAGAAAACACTGAAAAAACACCAAAAATGGACACAAAGATCTTCTGAAACAGATTCTGGTCTAGTCTTGGGTATTTTGAAGAACTGGTTTAGCTGCTGAATTTTTTCTGAAAATTTTCATCTGAGTCTGTACTTTCTGTGCCAAAATATGGGTTTTTTCTTTGCTGGTTTCTGGGCTTTTTTTCTTTCTTGGGTTTGCTGTTGTTCTTGCTGCTGTTATTAAGCTAAGAGGAGCCTGGTTTTCTCTGACCTTTATTTGGTCAGATCTTCTTGCTATTTTTTCACTCTTAAGGTATGTAACAACTTTGCTTTAAATGAAGTTCTTAGATTCAAAATATGTGCTTGTTTTAGTGTTGAGATGTTTGGTATTGTCTGATTTTCTTTTGTTTTAAGATTATGAACATGCAAACCTTGTGTTGTTTAGTATCAATGAGCCATGTGTTATCTAGTTTCTTTGAGTTTCTTTGGGGTTCATTATGAAATCTGTATTATTTGTATATATGGGTTCAATCTTTCCCTATAACTATGCTGGTTTGCTAAAACTATTAAGGTTACAAGAATCTTATGTTTAGCATAGCATTGGTGGAGTTGAATTTGACCCTCTAATGGTCAGATTCACTCCCTAATAATGCATAAAGTGTTATTTTTGGGTGTTTGAAAACCACAAGCAGAGGCACAAACATTTTAGTCATAAGTAAATTCAAGAGGATTCAAGTTGAAGCAACAATAACTTAGAACTGTATTTTCATTCCTTTTTTACTATTTTCATATCCTTATGAAATTTGTATTTTACAGTTGAACACTGATGCAAAAATGTATCTATGGACTTATTATTTTTGCAGAATTGTAAACAAAGACTGGACTGTAATATGCTATGTATTCCGTTAATTTGTATATGTGATGACCCAAGGGGTCACGTTATGAATTTAGACTCCGTTCTAGGCTTAACACCCCTAAAAAGACTAATTTTAGATACCTCCGTTTCAGGCGTAAAACCGGAAAGCTTTTATGTGAAAATATGAGAAATAGTGATTTCTAGAATTTAAATTTGATAAAAGTTGACTTTGGTCAACATTTTGAGTAAACGGACCAAAGTCAAAATGTTGACCAAAGTCATGATGGCACCTAATCCAGGTCCGTTTACTCAAAATGTTAGGTGCCATCATGATCCATAAGGTTGGAAATTTGGGTCGTAACTGTATTGGTAAAAAAGAGCTTCACACGTATGATAATTCTTGATGATTCATCCAGTTACGTGGACCAAGGAAAACATGACAACTGGACATGATTCTATAAGGAGGTGCGAGGCAAAGAGGCACGACACGATATACCTACGGGGTAATGAGCTATGGGAAACTCAACCTGATTGAGACAAGGAAGAGACACGGTCAAAATGAATCCGGACAGAGCTACGGGCAGATTCAAAGATCTTTAATTAATGATCCACATGTTACACAACTTTCACGCAATAATTATGGTTATTCTTTGTAATGTTACATTAATGTAATAATTAGTCACTTATGTGTTATTATTGCAATAGGTAAACGTTATACTGAAGAATTCCCTATATAAGGGAATAAAGTTAACTTGTAAGGGGCATCTGAACTACAAACAGAATACACTTTACTTTTCTGTGCATCTTATTACTTATTTACTTGCTCATTCGTAATTATCATTACTTCTTGATTATCATAAACCCGTGTTCATCCTAAAAATAGCTTTAGTCAAGGGATCTAATTCTTTGGTTAAACAAATTGAATGCCAACGACAATAACCAACAAAGAGATGGGATTCCATCACCCCTGGATCCTCAGGAGGTTCAAGGGAACAATCCCAAGAAAGATCTAACAACAACAACAACAACAACAACAACGTTAATGATAATGATCAAACGGTAGAACAAGATCAAGTGAAGCAAATGATTGCAGAGTATGTGAGCCAGGCTCTGGAAGAATTCGCAAGGGGATTACCAGCGGCATCACCTGCGTCACTGACACCACCTCGCAATAATACCATCACTGTGGAAAATCCCCAATCTGGGTTGGTAAACTCAGCAAGGGAAGACACTCCTAACGAATCTCACGAAGCGAGACTAGGTATGACTAATAACTCCGAATTACAAAATTTATTACTAACCTTGCAGAAACAGGTGAAGGAACAAAACGATTGAATCGAGTAAATTCCTGGAGTACCACCTGTTATCAAAGGCATTGATGTTGATAGATATTCTCAACAACCTTGGAAACCAAGCGCAACACCCTTGCCTATACCTAAAAAGTTCAAAATGCCTGATGTTCCCAAGTATGACGGGACAACTGACCCACGCGACCATGTGACTGCTTGTACTACCGGAGTGAAAGGCAACGACTTAACAAAACAAGAGATTGAGTCAGTCCTAGTCAAAATATTTGGAGAAACACTTACCAAAGGAGCATTAACCCGATATTCTCTTCTCCCTGAAAACTCTATTGATTCTTTTGCTGAGCTTGCAGATTCTTTTATAAAAGCACACTCCGGTGCACAAAAAGTCAAGAAAAGAATGTCACTACCACGGGTGCTTGATAATTGGGCAGCCATGGCATTCGCGAGCAATCTAAATAACAAAAGCTCAGAAGCCACGAGAAGACTCAAGGAAAGCTTGAGAGAATTCCCAGCTACGAGATGGAATGATGTTTATAACAGGTACAGTACTAAACTTCGGATAGAAGAAGATACCATCGCTCGTTCAAAAGATGAAGATCATGCCAGATCCAGACGCTCCGAATCAGACAGGAGATCAGGTAAAAACATGTACGATCCTTATATGGGACCCTCGGAATGTGAAACTTGTCCCAGGTTCGAAAACACTAGGTCAGAATAAAGACCACCAATTGGTACATTATAACAAAAAAGTAGAGACAAAAGAATCAAAAGGTAGAGAAATCTCCCAGGCAGAAGTTGCCGACCAAAAAGGTATGGAAGCAATTATTACCCAAACAGGTACGGAAGAAGCTATTGTTCAAACATGTACGGAAGAAGATAGTCATGAGAAGTTAAACCAAGTTACCACGGAAGATGAATCAAATCACACAGATGTAGATTCCAGACCGGATGTCATTCAAGAATCAGAAGAAGATGAGCACATCAAAACAACAACAGAAGAGCTCGAAGCTATTCCATTGTTTGAACAAAAACCTGAACAGAAAGTGCATATAGGCACGAGGCTGAGCCCAGTCGAAGAGGTAAGTTAATTAATTATTTAAAGGCTAATGCAGATTGCTTTGCGTGGTCCCATTCAGATATGACATGTATCCCACCAGAAGTGATGACTCATAAACTAAATGGAGATCCATCTTCGTACCTGTTAAGTAGAAGAAAAGAAAGCAAGGACCGTTCAAGAACCAAGTGATTGACGAAGAGATACAAAAACTCTTGAAAATTTGTTCAATACGTGAGGTAACGTACCCTAACTGGTTAGCTAATACTGTGGTAGTACCTAAAAAGAATAGTAAATGGAGATTATGCGTAGATTACACTGATTTAAATAAAACATGCCCCAAGCATTCATTCCCATTAACACATATAGATCAAATGATTGATGCCACTGCAGGTCATGAATTGTTAAGCTTTCTAGATGCGTATTCCGGTTACAATCATATTAAAATGGACCACTCAGACGAGGAGAAAACTTCCTTTATTACAAACAGGGGGACTTATTGTTACAAAGTCATGCCTTTTGGCTTGAAAAATGCCGGAGCCACGTACCAGAGGTTAGTAACCAAGATGTTCCAAGAACATCTGGGGAAGACGATGGAAGTTGACATCGATGACATGCTGGTAAAATCAACACATGTGGAAGATCATTTCCAGCACCTCTCCATTACCTTAGAAATTCTACACAGGTATAATATGAAATTGAATCCAGAAAAATACGCTTTTGGCGTGAAATCAGGAAATTTTTTGGGTTTCCTTGTATCAAATAGAGGAATAGAGGTAAATCCTGCTCAAATTAAAGCTATAGAAGAAATACCTGATATACTTACGAACAAAAAATAAGTTCAAAGACTAACAGGAAGAATATTAGCCTTAGGAAGATTTATTTCTAGGTCTTCCGGAAAAAGTTTTAAATTCTTTTCAGTTCTCAAAAAGCAAAATCAGTTCGAATGGACTGAAGAGTGTCAACGGGCTCTCAAGGATCTAAAGGCGTATCTATCAAAAACCCCGTTGCTATCAAAGCCAAAGGAGGGGGAGAAGTTGTACGTCTACCTTGCCGTCACATAAATTGTTGTAAGTGCAATATTGGTATGGGAAGATAAAGGTAAACAATCTCCCATTTATTATGTAAGCAAGACATTACTAGATGCTGAAACTAGATACCCACATCTGGAAAAATTAGCCTTAGCTCTAGTCACGGCATCTAGAAAGTTGAGGCCATATTTTCAATGTCATCCAATCACTATTGTGACTTCTTATACATTGAGAAATATATTGCATAAACAAGAATTATCGGGAAGAATAGCTAAGTGGGTCATAGAATTGAGCGAGCATGACATAATATATCAGCATAGGACTGCGATAAAGTCTCAAATTTTAGCTGATTTTGTTGCTGATTTTAATAATAGCATTGTCCCTGAAGTGGAAAAAGAGTTAAAACTCCTTAATGGTGCTAATCCGGGTCTATGGACCCTATTTACCGATGGTTCTTCCAATGTAAAAGGTGTCGGCTTAGGCATAGTCTTAATATCACCCACGGGTGAAAAGACACGACAAGATATCAAATGTTATCCTATAACTAACAATGAAGCAGAGTATGAAGCTGTCATTGCAGGGCTAGAACTGGCACTATAACTCTCAATCGAGCAAATCGTAATCAAGAGCGACTCCCAACTGGTAGTAAATCAGATGCAGGGGACTTATATCGCTCGGGAGACTCGGATGTAACAATATCTAGAAAAGGCACGAGATCTCGTGAGGCAATTCAAAACGTGGAAGGTTATACAAATACCTAGAGAGGAAAATGAGGAAGCAGACGCATTGGCTAACCTCGCAGCAGTCACGGAAGTTACAAACAAAGACAATGCAATTGTCGTCCATCTATTTCATTCAGCAATAGACCAGGACAAAAATGAGGTAACTTTCAACAATTTAACCTGGGATTGGAGAAACGACATTTTAAATTTTTTGCAGAATGGCACCGTACCTGATGACAAAAAAGCAGCTCAAGCACTTCGCCGAAAAGCTGCCCGGTACTGCCTTATTCGCAACTCATTATATCACAAGATGTTCGGAGGTCCCCTAGCTAAATGTCTCGGACCTAATCAAACGGAGTTCGTAACGAAAGAAGTCCACGAAGGACACTGTGGAAATCACGCAGGGGCGAGATCCTTGGTCAAAACCCTTATCAGAGCTGGGTACTATTGGCCTAAGATGGAAGAAGAGGCTGGGAGTTTCGTATCCAAATGCGATAAATGCCAACGATTTGCCTATAACATACATAGACCAGAGGAAATATTGCACCCAATAATATCATCATGGCCATTCATGAAGTGAGGCATGGATATCGTGGGACCCCTTCCCGCAGCTAAAGGAAAGGTACGGTTCTTACTCGTGCTAACCGACTATTTTACAAAATGGGTAGAGATAGAAGCTTTCAAACAAGTGCGAGAAAAGGAAATTAAAAGATTCTTATGGCGAAACATAATATGCCGCTTTGGAATACCTAAGGAGATCGTGTGTGATAATGGCCCACAATTCATAGGCACGCAAATCACAGAATTCTTTGAAAGCTGGAAAATCAAACAGATTACTTCAACGTCGTATCACCCCGTGGCTAATGGTCAAGATGAATCAACCAATAAAGTCATCATCAACAACCTAAAGAAACGACAGCGGTATTATGGGCCTACAAAACAACTCCAAAAACAGCCACGGGAGAGACTCCGTTCGCACTTGTCTATGGCTCAGAAGCCTTAATACCTGTGGAGATTGGCGAACCAAGCATAGGGTTTACAACATCCATGGAGGATGCAAACAACGACGAATTGAGGACCAATATGAATCTACCCGAACAAAGAAGAGAAACAACACTAATACAGATGGCAACTCAAAAACAAATCATAGAGCGTTATTACAACTGTAAAGCTCATCTCAGATAATTCAAGATTGGGGACTTCGTCCTCAACAAAGTCTTTCAATCAACCAAAGAAGCTGGTACGGGAAAATTAAGTTCAAATTGGGAAGGACCCTACAAAGTCCGAGGCATAGCTGGGAAGGGAGCCTACGAGCTGGAAGCTATGGATGGAAGGATCCTACCAACAAGCTGGAATGCCATCCATTTGAAGAAGTACTACTTCTAAGGAAAAGGAATACCACCGGTCAGGTATCACACGTTCGATTTTATTTTTGAACATTTAAAATTGTACTAACCTTTTTAGATGATAGGCATAAAGTTAACCCATCACCAGATGATGATATTAGACTTGCAAAGACGCGAGGAAGTAACTAAATTCCCGGTCTAGGGTTACACTTTCTGATGGACGTTTTAAAGGGTTAAGCAGTCATCATCTAAAAACTATATACCTTCGAGTCCCGTACGTTTTTCCTTTCAGGAAAAGGACCACAAGGAAGGAATAGTCAAGTGCTCGAGATTTCATTCTTCAAAGCTCAAACACTTGGGGGACTATACAATATGAAAGGCAAAGACGAAGCAAAAAAGACTATCAAAAAGTCAAAGCTCGAGCCTGAAGATCCATCTACCCAACAAGTCAAGTGATACGAGCAAAATCCAAAGAGCCGAAGACTCAAACAAAGCCTGATCCAAAAAAACCTTCGAACATGTTCAGGTTAAAAGGCAAAATATAGCTACGGGGAAGAAATGCACATCTTTGTACTTATTCAAAAGAAAACTGTTGTAACCAAAAACAGTTGTGGATAAAATATCATCATCTTTGTGCTCATTCAAAAAACTGTTGTAACTAAAAAAAGTTATGAAATCTTTGTACTCATATAGAAAACTGTTGTCAAATAAACAGTTACGGATGAAAGATCAAAATCCTTGTACTTGTTCAAAAAATTGTTATCAAATAAAACTGTTACGGATGTAAAAGCATTTCCCTCGCGATTATTGAAAACTGTTGTCAACAAAAACAGTTACGGGTAAAAAACCCAACATTTATAAAAATTGTTACGAACGAAAAACAGTTACTCTTTTGTATTAACTCGAAAAAACGGTTACATAAGAAAAATAGTTACGAAATACAAGTGTATATCAAACATGTTAAAAGAAAACAGTTGCAACATGAGTTTTAGATGATAATTAAACACATGTAAAATGTTATGAAAGTTCAAACACAAACTTTCCTCAGAAACATTCTTAAACATGTGAAAAATTACTATCTCTCTATTGCATTATTACACCATTATGAAGTTGAGACGTCTTCTTCATTAAGTGTCGATAAGAAAGAAAAGGGCCCTCTTTCACAAAATCGTACCTGTTACGAAAAAGTGCAAGTAATCTAAATCATTCTATATGCAAAACTCTGAGGTAAAACTAAAACCTCGAAAAACAAAGCATGCAAAAGACTTAAAGAGTGAAACAGAAACTCAATAGAAAACAAAAGTCATATTTGCATTGATATATTAAAACGGCTAAGTAGAAACTAAGTATTAACTTATACTTAGACATATATATTGTTTGTACATTAAGGTGCCCCTAAGTTGTCAGTTGGGGACTTTAAGAGATCCAAACTTACCCCCGATGGGACTGGGGGTAACCACCAATTGGGACACAGAAAAAAAGAAGGAGGAACCAACTTCTCAAACTTCATCAGGAGGGGGGTTGACTTCTTCACTGGAAGAGGGAGCAGGAGCAGCTTGGGACGGGAAGACTTGAACAACATGGGCCTCACCTTCAGGTGAAGAGAGATTCTGACCTCGTTGATCCTCCTCCATGGCTTCCTTGGTTTTAGAAATTTCAGCGTTAAGGTCGAAATCCTCTCGACTCATTTCAGTCAATGTGTCGAGGCGTGAATTCATGTATGCCCAACTAACATCGACAGCTGCCGCGTCTTCAAAAGCTTCGTAATACTTCTCCCATATCATAACTTCAGCTCTCAGCCCGTCCCTCTTAGCCTTAACAGCAACCTTGGCGGCCCTTAAAGGTGCGATAGATCTCTCCAGAAATCGAATTTTATCTAAGGCATTGCGGAGATCCTCCTGGGTCTGGATAAGTGACTTCACAAGCTCGCCTGAGTACTCCTCCTTATGCTCCAGTAAGGCTTTCAAGCTCCTAACTTTTTTTGAGGCACGGGACAACTGCTCAGCAAATAAAGACTCAAGGTTTCTCTTGTCTTTGCCCGCTTGATTAGAAGAAGCCTTCCCCACTGCCAACTCCACCGCCATGACTCTCATATGCCGCTCCAAGGTACATTTATCTTCTTCTAAGGCCTCCATGTCGCTTTCATATTGCCCCTTCCAGTTATCTGCTTCAGCACGCCACTCTTTTATTTCCTGCTCCGCCTTAGAAACCCTCTTCATAAGCACCATGCCTATAAGATTGATCTACAAAAAGAAAATTAATTAGATACAATAATTACATGTACAAGAATGAAATGCAAGAGAATGCACTCTACCTTCAAAGAGGTATGCACGATCTTATTAGCCCATGTAAGGGAACTGTGGCTATCTAGCTTGGACCTCTCTGTTGGGCCTATCAAGGGTTTCAGCCACACATCAGGCCGGCCAAATTTTTTAAAGAGTCTCCCAGCAGCCGGAACTTCAATCATCACCTACCTCATCTCTCTGCTGGAAGACCCTACTTCTCTAACAGAAGACACAGAAGCAGATTGAGATGAAGAGACCACGGGTAATGAAATATGAGGAGACGAAGGAGCCACGGGAAAAGCAACAACAGGAGCAGAAATAGCCACGGGAGCAGAAGAAATAACCGGAGCAGTTGAGGGGAGTTCTCTAAAATAAGGGGGGAAACAGCCAAAGGAGCTTCATCACCTATGGGACCAAAGCCTTCATGAAACAAATAATCAACAGAATCATGCACGGGCGAAGGGGTAGCATCCTCAGAAGCAGAAAGTCCAATTTTAGGCACGGGAGACACAGCCACAAGTGTAGACTCTTCGTCTAAGATCACCTTTCTTCTACTTGCCCTATGGACTAAAGTGCCTTCCTCTTCTTCTTCTTCTTCCGAGGTCCTAGACCCACCAACCTTCCTCTTCGAAGAAGAATAAACATAAATAATTTCCTGGGCCTGAGCCAGGGACAATTTCGGAATGGATGCAGCAGACATCCCACGAGCGGGAAACCCTGTCAAAAAGAAAAAGGGTAAACAACAAAAAGAAGCTCGTGCAAGGAAAGAAGCGGAAACAAAAGCTTTACTTACTGTGAGTTTTCACTTTCCAACCGTACTTCCCGGAGAAGTACTTCTAAGACCTTTCCTCCAACGGATCAATCGACAACAACTTTTCTACCCAACCACGGATACCGGAGACATTCTCGACAGTACCCATGATTGCTGAAAAAAGAAGAAACAACTACGGTGTTAATAAAACACTTAAAGCAAAAACAATAAGGAATGTAAGCTAAAATGTACTCACGTGCACGATTCCACTTCTCGGGGAAGGGAATATTTTCTTCTCCTACTAAACCAGCAGTAGGCGCAACAACGTACCAAAGGTACCAACCTCTATCCTTATCGTCATCAGGGGTCACCAGCACTCTTTTACTTCTGGCAGCCAGAGTAAAAATCCCTTGATGAAATAAGGTCGGGGAATAAAGATGAATAAGATGATTGAAGGTGAAAGGAACCGAGGCTAAAGTAGCTAAACATCTGAGACATGCAACAACCCGCCATACAAGAGTACCGACTTGTCCCAAGCAAATATCGAAAAAATGACAGAACTCAATGATAACTGGATCAATGGGAGGTCTAAACCCTAAGGTAAAAGGGTAGGTATAAACAACAGAATATTCCGTCTTGTAAGATGTTATTCTTTGGTTTCCATTCGGTATGATGACTGGAAAATCGGACTCCCAAACACAGTCCCTGCGAAAAAGAGGAATTAAACTTCGGTGATCAGGGTACGGTACCTATCAGCACTATCAAGGGATGACGAATGATCTGTAAGGACCTGATTATCCCTAACAAAGTTAAACTCATCAGGGATGATTTCATCCACTCGGGGTTCGCGTAAAGGTTCGTGATGTTCTCTACCTCTAGACGAAGATCTGGAAGCCCTAGCTCTGGAGAAATTAAAGACCTAGCAGAAGGAGGGGAAGTAATCTGGGAAGAGGAAGAACCTCTTGAGGGAGTAGAACTTAAACTCCTCAATCTACCACCTCTCCGGCTCCGCGTCGGAGCAGAAGAAGGGGCCAAATCATCAACGTTTATCACTCCCTTAGATTGGTTCGAAGAAGACATATTTACAAAGACACGGGAAAAGTTCGTCACAAACAAAGAATGAAGGTTTTTCGTGAAAGTAAAGAAAGGAAAAAGGGTATTTATACTCGAAGACAACCGTCAAAAATGGGAAAAAACAATTATGTGAAAGTCATAATTGAAGATGTCACTTTGCGACTGATGCAGCCGCAAAAAGCCCTAAAAGGCGTCGGGTACTTGCAGAACCAACCCGAAGGTGACACATGGATTAAGCATTAAATGGAAGTGACAAGCGACGCCTATGTTCAGAGAAGGATACAATGTTTCGAAGTAAAGCGGCGGCAAAATATTCCTGCCATAAATGCGTATCCACTTACTAAATATTAATCGATAAATAAATGGTAAGTGGGGGGACTGTATATATTGGTAAAAAAGAGCTTCACACGTATGATAATTCTTGATGATTCAGCCAATTACGTAGACCAAGGAAAACATGACAGCTGGACATAATTCTATAAGGAGGTGCGAGGCAAAGAGGCACAACACGATATACCTACGGGGTAATCAGCTACGGGAAACTCAACCTGATTGAGACAAGGAAGATACATAGTCAGAATGAATATGTACAGATCTACAGGCAGATTCAAAGATCTTCAATTAATGATCCACACGTTACACAACCTTCACGCAACATTTACGATTATTCTTTGTAACGTTACACTAATGTAATAATTAGTCATTAATGTGTCATTGCAAGAGGTAGACGTTATACTAAAGAATTCCCTATATAAGGGAATAAAATTTAACTTGTAAGGGACATCCGAACTACAAACAGAATACACTTTACTTTTCTGTGCATCTTATTACTTATTTACTTGCTCATTCGTAATTATCGTTACTGCTTGATTATCAGAAACCCGTGTTCATCCTAAAAATAGCTTTAGTAAATGGATCTAATTCTTTGGTTAAACAGTGACAAGTTGGTATCAGAGCACTAGGTTTCTTAGGTCTCACAATTCACGAACAAACTTGGTAGAGTCTGAAGGATCGGTACCGAGACGTTTGTACTTATCTCTCAGAGGCTATGAAGTTAGGAACAATTTCACTTCTATTCTACTCTATCGTGCGAATTTATTCTATCATTGATGATTGAATTTGTCTATTCTTTTCCTCTCACAAATCTCGATAACACACAAAACGTTTACAACCGGTCAAGAGATGAAGCCCCAATGACAGCTACGATTAGGGGAAGAGACAGAAGCAGAGCTCAGACTAAAGCTCGAACATCAGCACCTATTGTACAGTCTCAAATAGATCTAGACGCGGAGGTTCTAGCTCATTCGGTACATGTTAGACTAGCCCATATCCCAGAAGGATTTATAGCTACTTCAGTATTGCATAACAAGGGAATAATTGAAAGCAACGAGGTTGATTTATATGAGCTGTGAAGTTTAACATTGTGGATTATCAGGCATTGTGACCTATGACTTCGTGCCAAGTTGGGGAGTCCACTGTCAAGGAATGGATTGGGGGGGTCATGTGCTATATCAGTTTTGGCCTGGAATGTATAAGGCTTGAAATTTTGCAAAAGGTAAAGCTGGGACTTGCGATATGTCCGCCTCCTTAATAACCCTATACCTCAGTACCAAAGGAGTTATTCAAACAACTTTAAATCTATAGAAGGTTTACTCAACGCGGAAGTCATGGTTGCGGATTTTGGGGTGCTCCAAAGGGAGTACAATGATTAGCAAGCTCCTAGACTACATGGTTCGTGCCAAGATTTATCGGTATAAAGATCTACTTTTGTAATCATTGTGTGTCAATAGAGATGAGAGTTACCCCAAAATAATAATGAAAAGTATATAAATAAAAGGAGTAGCTCAGCAATGTTGAGTCAACATAGTAAAAGAAGAAATTGGCCGCCGGTGTTTGTGGCAAGCCTACGAACAGGACGACCATCCAGTGCAATATCAACTACGTGACTTAATTCTCATAAATGCTTTTGAAAGAGTTGTTTCTCGGACTCCCCATAATACGTGGCGCATAAGGTTTGAACGGTTGTGTCAGGTCATATGACTGTGTCAGAATATGCCATCAGGTTCGCTAAGTTAGCCCTTCATACTCCTACTTCGATTTATCTAGCCAGAGAGCGAGTCTACAGACTCATTAAAGGACTCAAATATGATTGTAAAATTTTTGTACGACTCAGGGTAGGTTGATACTTCATTTCAGCTAGTGATAGAAATTGTCCTAGACTTGGGAGAGTCATATTTCATCAGAACACTCAGGCTACGTGCCCCATTGCAGTTACAACTCAACTTACATGTTGAAGGTGGAGGTCAGACTCCTAGAGGTGGAGACCCAGCATGTTGGTATATTTTCTATGGTAGGGCTGAGGTCGTTACATTAAATGGTGTCATTACAAAATCTCTAATTATTATAAAGTGATGATTTTCTGAACTTGATACGGTTATGCGTATCTAATAAAATTCTTCTAATATTCTCCACTCGTGGGTGAGCTTCGTAACTCGAAAATCTACTTGTGTGAACACTAGTATTGAGAAATTCTATGGAGATAGCTATGTCTATCATTACATGTTGTAATTTTGTTTAACGGAAAATATTTAAAAGAAGGAAATGGAATGTTTCAATTGGCACGATACGCATGTTACTGGTGATTCAGAGTTGAGGACGAGATCCTCGCGTTTTAATGTGATTTGATATGTTTAAACCAGGCTATGAGCCGTGGTGGAAGTTATGTAAGGATGAGATCCTTGTGATGGAAATTCTTGTGTTTAGATTCTCCCTTGTGAAAAATTTGGGAAAATTTCACATTAGAACAACTGGGATTCATGTTTTTCAATTTTATAGCCCATATTTCAATTTACAATCAACTAGCCCAAAAATAATAGGCTAAAACTCAACATCCAACTCTAATAGGTTCTCAAAATTACTATTTAATTTTTAAAAAGGATTCCTCAAGCATTTAAGTTAATATTCGAATCAATAATTGTGACTCAAATATTAGGTCAACAAACAAAATCCATTCGAGTGGTGAAAATTAGATTTTTAACAAGCTTAAACATGTGGGTTTAAATTCTGAATTTGATTTTGAGATAAATTTGGAGTGGGTGTTATTTAGACTTGTTAGAAATAGTATAAGGAGGTTGTATATAAAATTTGAAGTCATTTCATGGAGATTTGGACTGGTTTTGAACAAGATTGCAACTGAAAATCGTGGAAGAAGTTCGTCTACAAACGCTTGTATAAATGTGTATAATAGTGTATAAGATGTGTTTATACACTCATATACACAATTATACAAGATTATACTTATACAAAAAACTGACTTCGTCTTCTTCCTTGCGTCGTCTCTGAAATTTAATTCAAATCTTGCTCAAATCTACTCCAAATCACTTCAAATTTAAATTTTGAACTTATTTTGATATTTTCAATCAATTCGAACAACACCCAATCCAAAACAATAACAAAATAAAAAAAACATTTTCGAAAGCAAAGCTTTGAATGGTCTTCAATGGTGGACTTCTACTCTTCAATTTTCTTACATTGCAACCAGGTGACACAAGAGGAGAAGCAGAAAATATACAGCCCCTTGAAGCATATGTCGAGGATGTGAGAAGAAGAGAGCAAAAATAATGTTGTAAGAACACAAATTTAATTCCATAGCTTTTAGAAGCAATGATTGTAAGAACACATATTTTGAATTTGCTAGTGCTTTCAAAATATGTACAATATGGGCTAGGATGGGTAAACCTTAAAAACATGGGCCATTTTTTGTTATGGTGTGAAGTCATGTGTATTTTCTTGTAATTTTTTCTTAAAATTTTACTATAGTACTGGTAGGGAGTCATGCCTGTTAGGCTTATTCAATAATTTATGTATAACATAATGATAATAATCGTAGTAATAAATGAATGAATAATAATAAAAATAATACTAATAATAAGTAAATAAAAAAATAAAAAAATCAATTAATTATTTGTGCATAGTTTGCCAAATTCGTGCTATTATTATTGAGCCTTAACCTACAAGGTAGTTGCCCGCCCATGTGGCGTTAAATGAGATACGTTAATTCGGGTATATAATTACGAGGTCTTCAAGCATCGTATCTCGTTATCGGTATTGTGGAGGTTTGAAAGGAGATTTTCTTTGTTGACGTGAAGCTATTTGATAATTTTGAAATTGGCTATGAACAACTATTAAGGAAATAGAGGCAGTCAAGAACTGGCCTGGACCCAGTACAGCCACGGAAATTAGGAGTTTCTTGGGTTTGGCGGGTTACTACCGTCGTTTTGTGGAGGGGTTTTCATCTATATCAGCCTTATGAATAAATTGACTCAGAAAGGTGCCCCATTCAAATGGTCAGACGAGTGTGAGGCGAGCTTTCAGAAGATCAAGGCAGCCTGACTTCAGCACCGATGTTGGTGTTACCATCAAGTTCGGGTTCTTTCACTGTGTATTGTGATGCTTCCCGAGCCGGACTTGGAGCAGTATTAATGCAAGATGGCATGGTGATTGCATATGCGTCTCGGCAGTTGAAGGTTCATGAGAAGAATTATCCTATCCATGACTTAGAATTGGCATCTATTGTTCATGCACTAAAGATTTGGAGACACTACCTTTATGATGCGCAGTGTGAAGTTTTTTTCCAGACCATCGCAGTCTCCAGTACTTGTTCAAGCAAAATGATCTAAATTTGAGACAGAGGAGATGGTTAGAATTGTTGAAGGACTATGATGTCACTATATTATACCATCCAGGGAAGGCCAATGTGGTGACCGATGCATTGAGTAGGAAGTCGATGAGTATGGGTAGCCTTTCATTTATTCCAGCCGGTGAGAGACCATTGGCTTAAGATATTCAGACGTTGTCTAATCAGTGCGTGAGGTTGGATATTTCTCCCAGTAGTGTTCTAGCTTGTATAGTCACTCGGTCTTCTCTAATTGAACGTATTCGGGAGCGGCAAGATGATGACCCGCATTTGATGGTCCTTAGGGACACAGTTCGGCACGGTTGTGCCAAGCAGGTTACAGTTGAATATGATGGTGTTTTGAGGATGCAGGGTCGGTTATGTGTGCCTAATGTTGATGGACTTCGTGAGTTGATCCTTGAGGAGGCTCACAGTTCTAAGTATTCGATTCACCTCGGTGCAGCCAAAATGTACCAAGACTTGAGGCAGCATTATTGGTGGAGAAGGATGAAAAAGAACATTGTTGCGTATGTGGCTCGTTGCTTAAATTGTCAGCAGGTAAAGTATGAGCATCAGAGACCCGGTGGTTTGCTTCAGCAGATAGAGATTCCTGAGTGGAAGCGGGAGCGTATCATTATGGACTTCATTGTTGGGCTCCCACAGACTCAGAGGAAATTTGATGCAGTTTGGGTTATTGTGGAATCAACACATTTCATTCCTGTGGAAAGTACTTATACTTCGGAGCGGTTGGCTGAGTTATATATTCGGGATATTGTTCACCTTCATGGTGGGCCCGTGTCTATCATTTCTGATCGGGGTACGCAGTTTACTTCACACTTTTGGAGGATAGTTCAACGTGAGTTGGGTACCCGAGTAGAGTTGAGTACAACATTTCACCCTCAGACTGACGGGCAGTCCGAGTGTACCATTCAGATATTGGAGGATATGCTCCGCGCTTGTGTTATTAACTTTGGAGGTTCTTGGGATTAGTTCTTGCCGTTAGCGGAGTTTGCTTATAATAATAGTTATCAGTCGATCATTCAGATGGCTTCTTATGATGCATTATATGGTAGACGGTGTTGATCGCCAGTTGGATGGTTCGAGTTGGGAGAGGCTCGGTTGTTGGGTACCGACTTAGTTCAGGAGGCCTTAGATAAGGTCAAGATTATTTAGGAGAGACTTCGTACAACTCAGTCTAGGAAAAAGAGTTATGCCGATCGTAAGGTCCGTGATGTGACATTCATGATTGGAGAGAGAGTATTGCTTCGTGTGTCGCCCATGAAGGGTGTGATGAGATTTGGGAAAAAGGGTAAGTTGAGCCCTAGGTATATCGGGTCGTTTGAGATTCTTGATAGAGTGGGGGAGGTAGCTTATATACTTGCGTTGCCTCCAGGGTTATCCTCAGTTCATCCGGTATTCCATGTGTCGATGCTCAGAAAATATCATGGTGACACGTCCCACGTGTTAGATTTCAGCTCTGTCCAATTGGATAAAGACTTGACTTATGAGGAGGAGCCGGTAGCTATTTTAGACCGACATGTTCATCAGTTGAGGTCTAAGAGTTATCCTTCTGTTCGAATGCAGTGGAGAGGCCAGCCCGTTGAGGCAGCTACCTAGGAGTCCGAGTCGGACATGCAGAGTAGATATCCACACTTGTTTGCAAATTCAGGTAACTTTCTATGTCCGTTCGAGGACGAACTTGTGTTTTAGAGGTGGAGATTGTGATGACCCAAGGGGTCACGTTATGAATTTAGACTCTGTTCTAGGCTTAACATCCCTAAAAAAACTAATTTTAGATACCTCGATTTGCGTGGGCAGTCCGGGCATAAAACCTGAAAGCTTTTATGTTGAAATATGAGAAATAGTGATTTCAAGAATTTAAATTTGATAAAAGTTGAATTTGGTTAATATTTTGAGTAAACGGACCTGGATCCGTGTTCCGACGATCCCGGGAGGTCCACAGTAAAATATGGGACTCGGTGTATGCCTATAAATGAATTTCGAGGTCCCAAGCCTTAGAAATCAATTTTTGAAAGAAATTATTTTGCTGAAATATTTATGAACTAAAGAAAAAAATATTGTTTGAAATCATTGGTATCGGGCCCGTATTTTGGTTTCGGAGCCCGGTATAGATTCGTTATGATATTTGAAGGTTAATTGTGAAATTTGGTGAAAAACGAAGTTCTTTTGACGTGATTCGGACATATGGTTGAGAAGATATGAACTTTAAGCGTTCTTGATGAAAATGATGAGTTTTGAGGTTTAATTAATAGTTTTACATGTTATTTTCATGATTTGATCGCACGAGTAAGTCCGTATGATATTTTTAGACTTGTGTGCATGTTTTGCTTAGAGCCCCGAGAGCTCGGGTGAGTTTCGGGTAGGCCACGAGATATTTTTACACTTGAAAGATTGCTGGTTTTCTTTGCTGTCAGTGCACAGGTATTTAATGCATTGCGTTCGCAACCCCCCCCCCCCCC